>APFE030029892.1:0-13815 GCA_000404065.3 Pinus taeda
ATATGCAAAGAAAAGATACCCAGAACACATAATAGCAATGATTTTATTATTCAGAGAGTAATGTTCACTTGCCTCTTCGAGGGGGCAACCTCCAATAGAGCAGAGCTCGGTTACAAAATAAGACACGATGCTCCTCGCAGGGAGTTCTATCCTTTATATATGACTCCTACGTGCAATAACACGGGCCAATACCGTGTATTACTAATACCATCTATCTAATACTACGACCCATTTGCAACTAACTGTGGTTCCGTTATTAATTGCGGATTAACCACTTACAATTATTAAAATGGGCTTTATTGATTATTGACTATGACGTGGTCCCATTACATAGATAAGGGGGTTAGGGTGGGACCCTAACAAACTCTATAGTTTAATCCTTATTTGAGTTGATAGTGATGATGAAAAGAGAAAAAATGAATGGAAAGGGTGTCAAAAACAAAACAGTTAAGAGACTCTAGATCAACCATCACTCCCTATTTCGTTTTCATGCTTTAGGGGGCATTTGTTACACAGTAATTTATCATGTCTCATGTTCACTTCTCGTGCCATATCTTGGGAGTGCCAAAACATTGACTATTGTGCAAAATATCCATCATGATATACAGACCAAAACCTCCCTAAAGAATCAAAGGAAAGGTTCCCTAAAATCATTTTGGAGAAAGTTGCCTTAAAACCTAATTTTTGGCATCATCGTGTCTTGCTCCACTGCCTGTCCGTGCCAATGGCAAACTGCTCAGTGAGACATTCGTGTTGCCAACGCGGGTTTTCATAGAAAACTTGTGCTGAACTCCTTCTGGCAAGCTTTCCCAAACTGGAGGAGAAGCTTCATTCGCTAGAACATTTGGGAACAACAAGTAGGATATTGGTTGTTGTTGATATGGTCAAGCTCTCTCATTTGGGCCTCTTGATCTTATCATCACGAGCTTTCTCCTTGAGATGTGGACCTTCCTCTCTCTTTTGTGGATCTCTAACTCCCTCTCCCTTTCTATAAATTCACCCCCTTCCAATCCCAAAGGGTTGGTCATTGATCGTTACATCCCTATGCTGAGATTATGTTTACATGCTTCCCATTTCTAGCTTGGAGTGCTTGAAGAGTCTTTGCTTGGACTTGTAAATCCACCCAAAGGAAGGCCTCAACATCAAGGCATAGGTTGTATGCTTCCCTTTTTAGTTTCTTAATATATACATCTGATGTTCACTTTCCATAATTGTATAAATATTTATATGATCAGCTTAATGTTCCTTGATCTGTTAAGTAGTTTATGCTTGATATATGTTATATATCCTATCGTGTCTTGTATAGTACTTTGATCTTCCTTGTAGGTTTTCGGACGTGAATAATGACTTAGGAGAGAGGCCTGGAGCGAAAGATTCAAAGCCATCTCTGAAGAATGAGCGATTAGCATCAAAAACAAGGTCAGTTCCTCTTTCTTATTGCATTTTTCAAGCAGAAGCTAGGAAAGTGAGTATTAGATTGTTCGGTTTGTTCCTAGACCCACTCATTGGGCCAGAGGGATCACCTCTATTTGCAGAGGGGATTTGCCTTCACAACAAGAGGTCGAGGACTACACATTTGTCTCTTTTCTTGTTGTCCTACTCATGCACTATAAGAAGAAATCCACTGCTTGAAAATCTCAACAACATCCTTGTAATATTCCTTTCGTTGAAAGAGATCATATGGTTTCTTTGGAGATGCAGGCTTTAAAACAAGAAGTTGTTCAAGCACCTCTATGTCAACTCCAGTGGGCTTGCCTCTTTTGGTAATAATGTTAATAATGGGCTTGTCGATTTTCAAAGAAATTTTCCTGATTTTTTCCTTTTTCGGACCCTTGCCGATTTTATCGCGATCACGACTTTCACAACATTAGAAAAGTTTAATTGTGTTGACCTAGGGTTCGTCTGCAGGGTGCCAACAAAGGAGCTTGTCGTAGTCTAGTGCAATGACACCATTTTCAATCTTTTGCAAGAGAAGAAGGTCTCACCCGAGGCATGCCAAGACTATTAAGTGATGTGTTGGGGGTTAGACAGTAACAAGGTTCATTCCATCGATTAAGTTATACATCAAACTCATTCATTTGCAGGTATTCAGAAGAACTTTTATGAAAAAATAAATGAAGATACAACAACAAAAGTAATGACAGACTTTAAAATTTTTAAAAGGGTTACCATCAAACTCATTCATTTGCAGGTATTCAGAAGAACTTTTATGAAAAAATAAATGAAGATACAACAACAAAAGTAACGAGAGACTTTAAAATTTTAAAAGGGTTACGCAACCCAAACTCATGCAACCATAAGACACTTATACAATTCCCCTCAATAGACCCTTTTATATTCTATTTAGAGGAAAATAATCAATTACAGATCTGCAAAGACTTTGCAGGATCTTTTCAAAAATCTCATCAAAATGTCACTACAGGATCATATTACATCAGAGTATAACAAAATATATTCAGAACTCAGGTTCTCATTCCAGCAGCATGATGACCCTTGTCAGAACTCTCTCTGCAGCTCGATCTATGTGGCTATATATAGATTTTTCTCCTTTGATCTTGTCCACGCTTGCCTGATTTGGTCTGACTTAGCCAACTTGACAAAGTCCAACTGTCTGGTCCACTTTCCACATGATTCCTTCGAGTTCAGCATTTTGATCCTTCTTCCTCAGCTTGTTTGTGTTTGCCGCTTTCCAGCGTGCTTGATTATTTTCTTTTTTGCTTGCACTTCTTATCTTCGCGGCTCTTTTTTGTCAAAATTGATCAAAATTACTCACAAAAATGAAGGACCCAACAAAGCATTATGATTGGTTGGGCAAACCTATAATTCTAGTCTAATAACATGCTATATTGACTCACTAGCCATAATTCTTGTCTAATAACATCCCAAAATAATTAAAGATCAACAATGCATATTCCACAAGTACTAGAGAATGCAATCAATATCAGTGCTTTTTGTTTTAAAGAGAAATATGCATCTTACATTTCATTCATGCTCATGTAAGATGCACAATAAAATAATAAATTACTTGGACGAAACAGAAGCATGTGAGTTTCCCTTCATAACATAGGCAAGAAGAGGCAACACGTATGTTTTGGTACCAATTGCAAGAGAATACGATTCTTTTCTAAAAATGCCTATTCGAGCATGACACTACAAGGTTAAATCTGATTTGTAAACCTGCATATTCACTCAAATGTAACACAGTAGTTTCTACATTAAAGGTTGTCTGGCAATGCCTTTTTGACAGGAACAAGATGCTAGGATTATGGTGTCCCATATGCTCTTTCCTGCTTGTCTGAAAATATTGGTCAATCTCAAGAGAGTTTTAATTGAATCTGTCGTTCACTTAAACATGAACATGCAGTGTACATGGGATAAGAATCTTCAACAAAAGATTATTTGCCCTTGTTTTCTTAACCTACTAGTACATAGAATATCATACCTCCAAACAATTATACATATACTGTCTGAAAGAATATACAGGCCTTTGTACAAAAGAGGTAAATTGTTACTCGCGTTGGTGGCTCTGATCCTGCTCAATGAAGTAGAGCGCATCTTCTTTTGTTATGACATCAACACGACTGACTCTGTTTTTGTGTGTTACACCATATATCTTATCTGCAACTTTTACGAGCTCTGGCCTGAATGTTGTTGTTATAAACTGCGTGGTTGCAGTGTCTGCCTGGCGCTTAATCATATCTTCAAAAACTCGTTAAGGAGAAATTCAGAAGAACCAAAATGAAGTAATGAAGAACCACTACTGTTACTACAAATCTGGCAAATGCAATGGACCAAAAATATATACCACTATGAAGTGTGAGTGCATGCACAAGGATACTACCAACAGCAGTTCTGTACTGGGGATCAAGTGCTGCATCTATTTCATCAAAAAGATAAAATGGAGCAGGATCACAGCGCTGGATTGCAAAGATCAATGTCAATGCTACAACTGTTTTCTGCCCACCAGAGAGTTGCTTCATTGATTGTGTCTCACCTTGCCCCGTAAATGAAACCTTCACATGTTCAAGTTTTTAAGAAAACAGACATGCTCACTAAGTTAAAGAATAAAAAATATCAATGACCCAATCACATGTTCTTCTTAGGTGGGAGTAACCTTACCCTCACTTTAACACCTATGTACTTCTCTACCCTTCCATCAGGTTCTGAATCTCGATATCCATCATCATCATGATCATCATCATCAACCTCACCAGCCTGGAAAAAGAAATATATATTCAAAATCCTTGTTTGAAACTATTAAAATGCCCTCAATGTCAATAAAATCAAAGTGTTAGAAGGACACGTCAAAGTTATCAGAACCATAACCAGCCAAGGGTCATGGAAGGACTGAACTTGAACAAGCTGGCAAACCAGGTTTGCGAACCAACCTACTAAAAAATACATAAAATATGCAAAATTGGATAAAAATATATATTCACATACATCAATATAAATCCAAACCAAATCAAGTCTTGACACCACAGCTCTGCAATCTACAAATGCTCAATGAAAAAGATGTGAGGGACTAAAAGGAGCGGGTCATTATATATCTTTGTTTTACCATTTGGCAGGGAGGTTAAGGTTTCTTTTCTATTTCCTCTATTTTTCCATTTTGTCCCAAACACAACTACTGCTGGTCCCACAGATCAGTTCACAAAGGTAACCAGTCTGTACCACCAGTTCAGGGGCTCAAGGATATGGACCAGTCCAGTCTGTCCTGTAACACTGGGATGCATGTTTGATGCATGGGACAGTTTCTTGAGCATATTTGTCAAAAAGTAGTAAATCCTAGAATCATCATCCATAGCATGTATATGCAGTCAAAAAGTTTGAACACACCCAGAATACACCCCACCCACACTAAACTTTATCAAATGCATACATCATAAAACACAAGTCACATTCAGTGGATCTTTTCAACACAGACATGTGAAGCTATAAACACCATAATATTTTGATTCACATATAGACACCACAACCTGTTGGTATCCACTTTGATGGCATGTATACATTCTAAGATCATTGGAATCCAAAAAAAGGTGCCGAGAAAACAATCAAGTTACTTTGTCAAAAGTCTCCTTTTGCAAACAAGAAAAGAACTCGTATACCTTCTTTTTCTTCATCATTACGAGAGAACCATGGCCGCCTTGCACAAGCTCTGCAAATGCTTCCCTAAAGTTCTTTGCCACACCTTTAAATGTCCTCTCAATAGATTCATCCTTACGTTGGTCCAAGACTGAAATTAATTCTCTGATTTTCTGTTATAATTCACAAGTCAATCTACTGCAAAGATAACCACCTGGCTTGTTTAAATAATATTATATATTCATGAGCATATGAAAAAATAAATCTCATCTCTATTAAATTTATACTCGTCATAGAAGTAAACAAGGCACACTAGCATGAACAAACTATCATACCTCATCACCAGCATCAAGTTCTGCTTGTCTTTTATGTAGTTCCTCTCTTTGTTCTGTAAAATTGACATATTGATCCAATGCTTTCTTGTTGACATGACTGAACTTTTTAAGCTGCTCATTGCATTTGTGAAGCATTTTGTGCAATTCTTTGAGATTCTTGCGCTTGTATCTGCATATCAAATCCAAAGTAGCAAAAGGCATTTAGATTTGGGTGAAAAGGAAGGAGGACATGGGCACAAGAATGGAAAAGACTCAACAATAAATAAAGAAAACATTATACAGAAGTATGCAAAACCAAAGGCATAAACTTTAACACATTTAATATTTCTAGCTTCCTATAATATTGTGATACAGTTCAAATCTCCCCTTGGTAATATTTAATTCTTGTCCATCTATTTATGTCATTAAATGCAAAAGAGCATATTGGTTTACAATAACCATTTAGAGTTAGCTAATGAAAAGTTTCTGTTATCATGGGTTGCTGGAAGAACTACTTGCGAAACCAGAAACACTATCCATAATAAGTTCCCATATCATATAACTCTTAGTGATTATTTCAAAAACTTTAGTTCATCTCCAGCATGAAAACATGGTCTGGACAATTAGATGAGCATTCAAACAAGAGAAAACTTGCAAGGTTCGTGAAAGCCATGTCTGATCATCACAATCATGAACAAATTGCAGATTTTGAATCTTTTCACTCTGATATCATGTTAACTTTTAAGCATACAAAAAAGATTCAGACATGATAAAAAATGGATTCATGTAAAAAGTATATCTTTATTGCCATGAAATCAACAGATACAGTGGGGTCAATCTCTTTTTATGTCATTGGCTAGGTAGTTGTGCTACCATTACAATGGAACTATATTAATATTATCTAATTGTAATTTTAATAGTCACTTATATGAAGGTGACTTTTACATTATAATATATATACTATTAGAGCATTATATCCAACAAGGAAGAAAATATTCCATTCTTAACTTGTTTTAAATTTTGCAGCATATTTTACCTCTGGGATGGAAATCCTATTTTGTTGCTGTAAACCTCAAATCCCAAACAATAATGTTGTTATCCCAAGTCAATCATGTCAAATTATTTGCAAAGATTATCCCTTTCTTCTTTCATCAACTCAGAACCTTGTCATGACTATGTAATCCACATATATAGCCACAATGATAATTTTTTTTTAATATACAAGTTAGGATCAAAATTACTTCTCTTAAAATCAACTGATCTAAGATAAGTGTATTAATATCCAATATATGACATATGTGGCAAGCCAAAGTGGGAGTGCAAATGTCACTTATTAAAGAAAGAAACAAAGTTGATCTCTAAGATCTATGTATGACTAAGACAATGGTAAAAGGAAAATACAATGCTCTAGAGAGAAGGGTAGGAAAACCTGAATGTCCTAGGTGTCTTTCATTAGACCAAAGAGAGGGGTCGCGTTTCAGGGTTGTACGACCCACGTTTCCTCATTAACTTGTGTTTTTTTAATTTACTTTTAGGGTATGTTAGTGACTTCTTGTTGCTTCTAGATGCATGTTTAAAGTTATAAAAGTGAATTTTTGCCCTAGTGTTGATATGCAGTTCATCAGGAAGTTTGACGGATATGCAGTTCATGGTAATGTTAAATTCTTAAAGTAAAAGGATGAAAATGAAAAATAACCCTTTTACTTAGATTTTTAACATTACCATGAAATGACTCGGGATGTCTGAGAGTGGTTTCGCCCTCATTGGATTTCATATGGAGAAAGTAGAATTTTAGATCTCACTCAAAATCCAGCAGACTTATTTGTTTTTCAGGATTTCAGGATTGGGGGGATTGCAATGTTTCCATTGGATTTTATCATGTACTAGGGTATGGAACTTGTATTTAATCAAGAGAACCAAGCCCTCTATGCAGGGGAAACTCCCAATAATCAAGATCATGTAGGGTACTAGGGTATGAAACGTGTATTTAGTCAAGAGCACTAAGGTCGTTCGACTATGTAGGAGGAGACTCCCAATACAACAGTGGTCCTTCTAAAGAATGGGATGTGGATGTAGAAAATCTGATTTGGATCTCTCTCTTGCAGCATTATAGTCTTTATTTTACTTGAAGCTTCATATATTAATATAAATAAAGGCTGATTTTGAGATTTGGATGTATAATAAAGGTTGCTTTTGGATATTCATTATACCCATGGATATATTCATGAGCCTACTTTGATCATATGTTATATATTCTCTCTATATTCTAAAGCTTTGTGTTTGGAAGCATGAATGAAAATCTTTAAAATTATGATTTTTATAAAAAAATAAATATTTAATGTATTTTTTACAACAATCAAGTCATTGAAATCAAACTGGCCGAGTCGATACCGAGTCGGAGTCAGAGTCGATCCTCAGTTGTTTCTGAGTTGGAGCCGGAGTTTTAAAACATTGGGTCGTACTACTTGGGAAACCCTGACTTTGGGTGCGTGGTCTATTGATTTAGGGTAGCATTGGATGTGCTCTAGCCACGAAATTTGGTGGAGAGGTTGGGGCACATGAGATCTCTAATACCCAGAAAGGGTTTGGGTAGATTCTAAACAAATAAGGAGATATTAAAATAATTAACATTTTTAATGGAGTCCCTAAGTCTAAACTTAGGGAAAATAAAATATTAACGTGTATTAATATGAATCTGTGTTAGGATGGTCCAAAAGACATGGATCAAGCTAGATCTAATCTTAGCCGTTGATTAGGGACTTAATTTCGGCCGTTGATATGTCAACAGGAAAAGTATAAGAGGAAGCTTGAGTGTCACTTGGAGAATACATCAGAGTGATCAGTCATTCTATTCTCTAGAGCGAGGTTTGCTAAGAGAGATAGAATCAGTGATTGGAGAGCAGCTGAGGGGCATTGAGTACAGAGAGACAGAGAGGCAGAGATAATGCCAGGAGAGCAGCCCGAGAGAGTGACGCAGGAGCAACCAGTGCTCACGCAAGGCCACGCAGAGGCAGCTAAGTGTTGCGCAGAGAACCAGAGAGGCCAGTGTAGTTGATGTAGAGGGTCAGAGAGCTGACGCAGGCCAAGATAGGCTGACGTAGGGCTAGCCCTGGGCTAGGAGAGGCTGACGTAGTCCAGTTTGAGTAGACACTGGGGCAGATTGGTGTTGAGTAGCTGCCAGAGGGATTATCTGGGGTTTTAGCCAGTAGATTTGTCAGAAACTGAGAGGTATTACTGCCAAGGAAATTCTCTGTTGGGTAGGCCAATTTCGGCACCCAGATTGTACTTTGATATTGCTTAATAAGAAAACCCTCAGATAGTTGCACTGGTTTTCTCACATTGGGTTTTTTCGTGGACATTAGTCCAAAAATAATGGTGTCATATGGTGTGTTTGTTTCAGTTTCTTTTAGTTGCTAATTTGTGATATGTTGAGCATGCACTAGTGTTTATTTTCAATGTTTACATTATAAATAACTCGTCAAGGAAAATAACAAGTAGGTAGGAATAAATAAGACAAAGTGCATAGAGGGTTTCTAATTAAGTAAACTTAGAAACTTCAACATGGTATTAGAGCGTGATTGCAGATCACAGGACTAAAGGACATCAGCTGAGTGGAGCAATAGCGGCAAAAAACCATTGTCTCGAGGTGACAGAAGTTGTTTCTAGCAGCACAGAAGCCAAGGAGAGTGACGTAGAATCGTCTAGGGCTCACGCAGAGGCGGCCGCGCGCTGCGCAGAGCCTCACAGAAGCCAGCGTTGCTGACGCAGACCCATCTGGGGTGACGCAAGGCCAGCGTGAGGCAGAGGGGCTGATGCAATCCACAGATAGACAGTTGTTGAGGTTTAGAAGGCTGCAGGAATATTGCAGAGTGGAGCTGGTGAGGTAGTGTAGTCAAAATAGTACCTGACAGAGCAGGGCCAGAGGAGTTGCTACTGAGGGTTTCTAGTCGAGGAACCTGGATCAGTGGTGCAGTTGCACAAGATGATCAGAGTAGGGGGAATCTCAACAAGCGGCAAAAGGATTTCTAGGAGGGAAATCAAGACTCAGAGGGTGTCCAAAAGAGAACTATATGGGAAGTAGAGACTTAGAGGAGTCGAACAGAGAAATTCCAGGAGGGAAGTAGAGGAGCATCATGGCACTACACGGAGTAAGAGACCAGGATAGACTAGACAAAGCATCAAACTTCGTAGTTTGGAAGGCCAAAATCTTATCCGTACTTGACAAGAATCGTGTCAAAAACTTAGCCTTCAAGGTAATAATTGTCCCAGTCAACCCCAGTGATAATGACAAGTATGAGAGGGTGATGGTGAGGGCCAAGACCATTATACTTGATGGGGTCAAGGATCATGTAGTACCACACATAGCTGCGAAGGAAACGACATTTGAGATGTGGGAGGCTCTCAAGAAGCTATACCAACATACTTTTGTGCAGAGAAGAATGCTGCTTGAGAATCAGATGAGGTCGTATCAGATGAAGAAGGGACAATCAATTGATACCTTCCTTGAAGGACTGAATGAGATCCGAGACCAGTTCACTGCTATAGGGGAGACACCAGATCAAGGGCTAATGGTGAGGACAACCCTAAATGTTGTCTCAGAAGACTGGGGAGTATTTGTCCAGAGCATACTGGGCAGAGCGACACTTTCACCTTGGGACGAGATGTGGGCAGCTCTTCGCCAGGAAGAGATCAGACGACAGTCGAAGACGGGTAGTAGCAGCAAGGGGATCAAAGTCAAGCAAAAGGAGGAAGATGTGGCCCTAGCATCTGAGGGAAAGCAGGAGAAGTGGAAGAAGGAAGATCTCTCTAAGATCAAGTGCTTCCATTGTGGGGAGCTGAGTCATTTATGCGACCCAGTGTCTAAGGAAGAGGAGTAAAGGAGAGTCTTCTGAGACTAAGGCAGCGCCAGCACGGTCAGAGAAGGAAGTTTCGACAGATGATGACTGTGCTATGAGTGCACACGCACTACTTGAGAAGAAGTTGGGAGACATTGAGCTGTAGTCAGGCGGACTATAGGCGATGAGAGGCAAGGTCCTCGAGGTACCTAGCCTCTTGGATTAGACCTTGCTACGGGAGCCTCGAAGAGGAGTAACAGGACTGGCTGAGTCAGGTAGAGACGGATGCAGATGGAGCAACAGAGAGAGCTACAGTGTAGGAGTCCCGAGACAATGCTAGGCTAGCAGGCTGCAACAGTGCATTAGCGCAGGATGACACAAAGAGGTGTGCAACGATGCGAGATGCAGGGAGTTGTTGCAGTAGTGCAAAGGTCAGAGAGGGAGCATTTGTCAGCGACAGAGGGAGCTTCAACATCAGTGGCTGTCTATAGCCTAACAAGGAGGTCATATTGGGAGATCAGTTACTTCTCAGTAACTAAGTTGCAGTGCAATAGTGGGCAACACGATGCAGCATGATGAGAGGAGGTGCAGTGTAGATGCAGTGCTGGGAGAAAGGACCAGCAGCAGCACGGATAAAGAGGGAGCTATCGTACAGATGAAGCAGTGGCAGTGGCAGAACCATGGGCAGCAGTACAGGATGCCGCAGTGCAGAGGATGTTGTGCAGGAAAGCTTAGCATCAGCATAGGTACTGATGTCGAATGATCATAGTAATACTCAGTGAGGAGTATTGCTCGAGCACAGTCCTCACTATGGGGGTGTTGATTTAGGGTGGCATCAGATGTGCTCTAGCCATGAAATTTGGTGGAGAGGTTGGGGCACATGAGATCTCCAATATCCAGAAAGGGTTTGGGCAAATTCTAAATAGATTAGGAGATATTAAAATAATTAATATTTTTAATGGAGTCCCTAAGTCTAAACTTAGGGAAAGTAGAATATTAATGTGTATTAATATGAATCTATGTTAGGATGGTCCAAAAGACATGGATCAAGCCAGATCCAATCTTAGCCGTTGACATGTCAACATAAAAAGTATAAGAGGAGGCTTGAGGGTCACTTGGAGAATACACTAGAGTGATCAGTCATTCTATTATCTAGAGCGGGGTTTGCTAAGAGAGATAGAATCAGTGACCAGAGAGCAGTTGAGAGGCATTGAGTACAAAGAGAGAAAGAGGCAAAGACAGTGTCAAGAGAGCAGCAGAGCAGCCAAAGTGAGTGACGCAGGAGCAGCCAGTGCTCATGCAGGGCCATGCAGAGGCAACTAAGTGTTGTGCAGAGGGTCAGAGAGTTGACGCAGGGCCTTCTGGGGCTGACACAAGCCAAGATAGGTTGACGCAGAGCCAACTCTGGGCTAGGAGAGGTTGACGCAATCCAGATTGGGCAAACGCTGGGGTTTCTGGGGTAGATTGGTGCTGAGTAGCTACTGGAAGGATTATCCGGGGTTTCGGCCAGTAGATTTGTCAAAAACTGAGAGGTATTACTGCCAATGTTGGGTAGGCCAGTTTTGGCAGTCAGATTGTACTCTGATATTGCATAATAAGAAAACCCTCAGATAGCTGCATCGGATTTCCCACATTGGGTTTTTCCGGGGATATTAGTCCAAAAATAATGGTGTCATATGGTGTGTTTGTTTCTGTTTGTTTTAGTTGTTGATCTGTAATATGTTGAGCATACACTAGTGTTTATTTTCAGTATTTACATTGTAAATAACTTGTTAAGGAAAATAACAAGTAGGAATAAATAAGATAAGGTGCATGGAGGGTTTTTAACTAAGTAAACTTAGAAACTTCAACATGGTCCTACTCTTTTATCCGCACATATTACTCTCACTATACCCCCATTCATCATTTCTCCCACCTAGGTCCACATAGGGCTAGCCTCCCTATCCCCTTAACCCCACCTTGGGTCACGCCTAGAATGATGCCCCAGATGTTGAAGTAGCTAAAAGAAAAAGCATAATTGGCCACATTTAACAGGAAATTGTACCACAAAATGCAAAATATGGTTGGGACAAAAATAATTAGCACGTGGGAAAAAGCCAATACATGAGCTCTACCACAATCCATGGTCATCATCGTGGTTCCATAGGCCCTGGATGAGCCTCCTTTATCGTTCAAGCCATGATTGTCCCAAACCCCAGAGGGCAATGAACCGCCCTACCTAAAAGGGGGTAATCAATGCTATATCAAACACATCATGCTTTTGTCCTTTGAGCCCCAGGTAGTTAATTAAAAAAAATTCATAAAAGGCACATGCATATAAAGAAGGCTGGAAAAATCAATGTTGGGGCACCTCATGTACCACGATTGCTCCCGTCTACACATTACATACCCAAGCATGGGTCTCCCCTTATCTAGCTACCCCTATGCCCCAATATGTGGCCCAAGGTTGCCCCTCATTCCATACTCCCTTCCACCTATTTATCAAGTGCCATCCTCATTAGAGGGATGTACCTTGGACATACTATCCCCTTTAAAGGCTGAAACCACCTAATGAGGTACTTGGTTAACCCCCTTTGGAGCTTGGAGACACTAGCACATGCCAAAGCCCACTACAGAAGGGCATGCCATTATGAAGTGCCCACTTTGTTATCCATGGTTCATAAACTCTTTTACCCGATTATTATAATGATTGGTTGTACTGGAAGCCTAGGGGACACGTTGGATCTTATGTAGGATTACAGGTGGTTTCCATTTGAATTTGGTCTCCCCATACGAGATCCTAACCCCCAGAGGTCTACATTGGCACACATAGGGTGTGCATGGAGAGCCATTGGCCTCCACAGTAGTAGACAACACTCCACGGATCTTCATCAATGCTTAGAGACTACTAGTGATCCACTTTTGGGATGATGGTGATATGCTTGGTACATTGTGCCCAACAGGCCCCCACACGAGCCCCACACTATTTGTAGGTGTCCCAAGACTTGTATGATGTCATGGCAGCATTCATTCCACCACTCCAATCCTTGCAGAGAATCTACAGCCATCTCCGATTCATATGGAGACCCATGGGGTCATTTATGTGTCCTCAGACCCATCGGGAGCACCATAGGTCTACTACTTGGATAACAAGGGACCACCGCCTTGTCCATCATATTCTGAGGAATTTATTCCTTAATATGGCACTTCAGGACATTACCAGGCCTTTGGAGGGCCACACAACATGTACATATTATTATTTGGCCCCTTGTGAGGGTTATGTTTACACTTTTGAGCTAGTTTGGTGGGCTTGTCACCAATAGGAAACATCTTGCAAAGTGTCACGAAGCCATAATCATCTTTTTCTAGCACATGGAGACGGATCCAAGGAGTCCATGGGTTCATCAGCAAGATCAGGGTCAAGCTCGAGATTTTCTTGTGCATCCAAGGCATCATCCTATCTTTCAACATTAGCAGGAGGAGTGTCTATGGCTTTTCAACTAAGTTGCACGAAACAAGGAAACGGGTACGAGTTTCCGAAATGGGCACGTGTACGAAACATGACCCCCTCAAATTTTGGAAACGGGGAAACACAATATATA
>APFE030029894.1:0-13201 GCA_000404065.3 Pinus taeda
AATTTAGGCCGACTTGGTCAAGACATAAATTCATAATTTCTCCTTCGTTTTGCCAATGAAAATACTGATCGAAGTTACCAAATTTTTAGCACTCCCTCTTAGCTAGGGAGATACTTTTCATTCTCTCTCAAGAATTTCTCCGACCAATCCATAGGTCTCACAACCACAGCCTAAGGGAGAGATCACAAGTCTCATCATAAGGAAAGATACATAGCATCATGGCTTCCAGGGCAGTGACCAACTGACCAATGAGATCAATCAATGAGGCCAAAGCAATCATATATACAAGGTACATCTCCCTGACCACAAACAAGTTCTTCCGACCCACAACTTAAGGGAGGAATCCTTATCTCAATCCTCGACTATATAGTCTCACAGTCGATGACCTAAGGGATAAAACTTATCCTTCCCGACCAAACCATTGGTCTCCTGACCACACCCTAAGGAAGGAAACTTCAATCTCCCTAACCAAACCATAGGTTTCCCGATCAACACCTAAGGGAGAGATCACAAAGTCAGTGTCCTTGACCAAACTCATTGGTCTCCTAGTTAAAACCTAAGGGATCACTTCAAGCCTCTGAACCAAACTCCTCGACCATACAGGTCTCCCAATCCACGACTTAAGGGAGTATCCAGGACAATCTTCTTGACCATAACCTTGGTCTCCCAACCAATGCTTAAGGAAAATTGTTATGATGCTATCCAATCAATGCTCTCTCTCCAAGAGGAATTCTTAACCATTCTAGGCTTCTCTAAGAAGCAAACATCAACAACTTGCTCAACAACAGAAAAATATACTAAGATCGAATCCAACAAACAATAAGTGGCTTCCATAGAAGCAAACATCAACAACTTGCTTAACAATAGAAAAATATACCATTGTCGAATCCAACGCAAGATCAAATAGAGCAACAAACAACTTCTGAAGTTAAAATCAACTACATTTCCAAATTCAATTGTGCTAAATGCACTAGAAACATCCATGTCATTTAGACCAATACATGCAGTCCAGATAAAGTTAGCAATTCCATGCATTAGGTGGTTCAATGAGCTTAGAGGGATTCATCAAATCAATAACAAAGTCTTATAGCTTCTTCAAAATTTCCTTAAACAAGTGTCCATGGACTCATAGTCCATTATGCCACAACTTCAACAAGGATTTCACTAGGCTCGTGCCATACTTTCAATCTTACGATTCTTCAATCAACTCCCTCTTATATTGAAGAGGTCCTCAACCCTTATCATAGCAGAAAAATCACAGGCTCATCTTCAGCAGATTTGGATCAACATCATTCTTCAAGACATCTAGCCATCTTCATCTTCGAAGTCACCACTGACTTCTTTTTCTCATAGATCAAAACATGCTTCAATTAGGCTAATCTTGTCTGCTTCCTCTGAGTCCAAAGCACATCCAACCATGAGTCTTCTTGTCACTTTGTTCTTCCATCTTTTCAACGGTTGCCACAACCTTGACATGCTTCATTATGTACCTGCAATCCTCACTAGGAGGCCATGGAAGAACAAATACAACCAAGCAAGATATACAAATACAATAGACTCAAACTGAAATAATAATAGAAACAATCAAGAAAGTACTTATCTCTAGAGAGTTTGTCATCTCCCTCTTGATCTTAACTTTCCTAGATCCAGTCAACCTCGTGCACATTATCAAGTAGCTGACCTCATTCACATCATCAAGGAGTTGACGTCGTCCACATCATCATCGAGGAGTCCACATCATCCACATTGTTAGGGTTTATTCTTTCAAGCAGACGTAATCGGTTTTAGGGTTTGGTCTATAAGCCCAAGGATTAAACCTTGCAAATTAACCTCACTATCAAGATGTCAAATCTCCTAGAAGCTAGGTTTCCTTTATTTAAGCGGAATCAATTGATCCATAAGACCTAGGCTTTCATTTCCAACCCCTTTTGACTTGTTAGGGTTTGCAATCTGATTAGTTATGGTTTTGACTTCAAACCCTAATAATTCTTCAAGTTCAATCTAGGGTTTACAAACCCTACATGAGTAATGTTTATCTTCATCATTCTCATTTTTTTGATATCAGTATCCTGGCATTCTTTTTTTAACTTCATCATTTTCAACATCAACAATCCTACGGTTTCATAGGGCTTTCTTGTTCAAACCCTTACTAGGGTTTTACAAGTCCAGAACATTCCAACATCCAGGTCCAAGCCTTGTACAAAAGAATTATTTATGCAACCACTTAATGCTGTCAAGAGAAAGACTTGGTCTTCATGGATTGAAAAAGAGGCTTACACAAGTGCTATCTTTCAAATTTTGGCAGAGTTCAATTAGGTGACTTTGTGTCCTTTTGTTCAAGGTTTCAAAGCATGATTCCTTCTAGTTCCTCAATCAAGTAGGCTGTACTTCGGGCTTATTCAATTGTACTTTATTCTTGATAGATAATCATCAAAAAGGGATTGATCATTCACGACCATGTCTTATACAACCTTCATTAAGTTCTGGAACAATATTCTATTATCAAATGGCTACTTTTATTCCAAGACATAGTACTTCAAGCTTATTGGAATCAGTCCATACCACTCATATTTGGATAAGAGCACAACAGTTACAGTCTTTGAGACATATTAGAGCCAAAGAAAATAATGATGCAAAATTCAGGCCCACATTCAGTCCTACCTGACAGAGGGTAGGAGTTTATTCTAGACAATAGATATAGGAGTTGTCTTTAGTGTGACTTTTTGGACTTTCCGGTGTCGGAATCCAGTGGAAAATTTTGAGGTGAAATCTTGATTTGTGTTATTTAAACTAGTTTTTTGACTGTATATATGAATTCAGCGCCCTCGAAAACCCCTAGGGCACTTCGATTGCACAGGATTACCCCTCAAACTTGTGATTTCAATAAATTCCTGCCGTATTTCTAGAGAAATTTGACTGGAAAAATCCACCATAAAAGCTTCCAAAAAGTCGCACTAAAGACAACTCCATAGATATATATATCTTGCATCCAGAGAGGCATTAAAAGCTCAGCTACTCATTATCATGTCTAGGCAACTTTTGTGTAACTCATCAACAGTATTTTCCATGAGGGCTATCAATTAAAAAAATGATGAGAGGACTTTATCATACCTGAACTTTTAAAAATTATTGACGAGCCTTGCAGTTTTAAAAGACACTCATTCCTTTCATGCTATACTTGATCTCCAAAACAAGACAATAATACATACCTTGATTTTCATGTTCCAGTCTTTCTCCAAACTTCAGAATTCACAAGAATGACTTGCGCAAATTAGGAATCTTGCAAATATTTTCTTTCTGTCATGCATCCTCGGATTTTGTCACAAGACTTCGCATTGTATGCAAAGTTCCACAGGGTGATGTAGATCACAAACCTGCACTGTTCCATAGAGAGTACATTGCATGTTTCCACATGAAGCCTCAGATGATACTTGTACTTGTTAGAGATTTGGACGTGAAGCTTTCATAAGATGGTTCAGTCTTATTTCAGATCTTATTTCAGAGAAAGACCTTAGACAAGGCAGATAGAACTTGATCTCTTTTCTTCAGTTTTAGGACTTGTATGACAACAAAGATAGGCTGCTTTAGGAGCTCTCATAACTATAGAACAGAGCTTCCAGCACTTCGCTTGATCAATGGAGATAAGGTTTTCTGATTACTTCTTATAGTGACCATAGATTTGGACTATATGCCTTCGAATTTTCTTCACAGAGGTGATGGACTTATTTCGCAGAGATAATAATCTCGGGCTATATACTTTTGCACAGAGATGCTTCAATTAGTTTAATCGACAAGGGTGAGGAATATTGGACTTCTACAGTGAATGATTCGGTCTCCTTGTAGATTTTCTTTGATTAACCACAGTTTGGATGAATTCGGACTTCACAGAGATATAGAAGTCTTGCAATTTACACTTTCAAGGGTATTTCTTTGATCTCAACAGCCTTGATGCAATGATCTTAGCCTCTTAGGTCTTCTTGCATACACGTCTTTTTATACCAGTCTTCCTTTTATTCCATACTATGACTTCTGTGGCATAGTATGCATTCTGATGCTGAGATAGAGGACATGTTTCAGCCCTTCAAGAGACCTTATCTTGGTGATATACTTCTGTGATAGAATGCACATTTGAAGGCTGAGACAGAGGACGCATCTCTGTTTTATATTTCTGTGACAGTACGAGTTCTAAGCCAGACTTGGAGGATGTTTTGTGACCTTGTTGCAGAGCCTCTGCGGACAGAATGATTGGGGGCTGACTAGGTCTTTGGAAGTTGTTTGACTTTGATGTATCTCTTGTTGCCTTGATTCTCTAAGGAAAAGGTTGGTTGGGTTTTTCCCTATGGTGGGTTTTCTCAGGGTAAAACTTTGTGTTCTTTGTGTGGCTGTCTCTTTATGATCCTACTTGCTATATGGTTGATGTCTTCTGTTTAATTATTGAATGATGTAATTACTGAATGGGAATGCAAATAGATCATAATCATCAAAGATAATTATCAGTTAAGAAGGCTATGTAAAAATTCAACATTCTTTTTGCTCTTGTGCTTGAATAAATTGGCTTAGGTTGAACTCTGCAGAATCAAGCACATGTCATTAATCATATTTTGGCTAGACAGATGTTTGTGAGAGAGATAAAAGCATGCTATCCAAGCTGTTCAATAATCTGTTAAGCAAAACATCACAACTAAAGATTTGAAAGTTAAGAAGAGATTTTCGAGTTTTCCCCTCAAGAGGAGGGGTTTTGGCCCTGGCTTGCAGCCTATATACTGTGTCACTGTTCTTATTGTTTTGGTAGCTGTTTGATGTATTGCACATTGAAATAATAAAGAACAAAGCTAATAAGTAAAAAGGTAACACAAACAGTTATCAAGTTAAGAGAATTAACATATTCATTGCCCTATTCTCAACTTGGGATCAAAGCTTTTTGGTTCTCTAAGGGCATCATGAAGATCTCCTCTACTATGAAGAAGGTCATCAAGAAGATTGCAAGCCATCTCAATAAAGGTATCAAAGAAGCATGGAGTTTCTTATTCTCTTCAAAGAAGGTACCATTCAAAGAAAACGATGAAGGTCTCTTCTCGACTCTCTTTGGGACATTCCAAGACAAAGACATCTGGGTAATTGATAGTGGTGCATCTAGGCACATGACTGGCCACTCCCACTGATTAAAGATGTTATCAAAAGAAAAATCTGCTTACTTTGTGGAACTTGGAGACAACAAAATCTATCCGGTGAAACGCATTGGATCAACGTCCATAAAGCTCGAAGATGGAAGCAACATCCACCTCAACAACATTCTATTTGTTCCAGGTTTGCACAAAAATTTACTTTCTATTTCAAGCTTAGAAGACAAAGGAGATAGAGTAGCCTTCATTGATGGAAAAGTAGTTGTTTGGGAAAAAGGCTCGAGCATAGATCAAGTAAAAGTTTATTGGTATCCGAGAAGGAAGGCTCTATAGATTAATATCCCTTGTAAACCAAGCCCTAGTTCACACTGAGATTAGTCCATGTGAACATCGGCATTGAAGGTTTGGTCATCTACATTTCAAATACTTCCAACTCTAAATTCCATAGTAGATGGAATACCGAATCTGAAGGAGGATCATGAAGGTGTCTGCAAGGGATGTGCATTGGGCAAAAATACCAAGAGACCATTTGGAAGCAGTGTTTTACGGTCAAAAGAAATCTTGGATCTCATTCACTCTGGTGCGTGTGGCCCTATGACTCCAAAATCACTTGGAGGCCATCTATACTATGTCACATTTGTAGATGATCATTCAAGAAAGACTTGGGTTTACTTAATGAAAAACAAGGATGAAGTATTTACAAAATTTCAAGAATTCAAGGTTGAAAAGAAGAATCAAGATACTAAGATATGATAATGGAGGAGAATATACATCCAAAGAGATTATAACATTCTGTAAGGAGTTTGGGATTAAGAGGGCGCTGATAGTTCCATACAATCCCGAACAAAATGGAGTCGCAAAAAGAAAGAACAGATCCATTGAAGCAAGTGTAAAAGCAGTGTTACACGATCAAGATCACCCAAGTTTATGTGGGGTGAAGCAACAAAGACAATAGTCTACATTCAAAATCGATGTCCTCACAAATCTCTAGATAACAAGACTCCGAAAGAAGTGTTCACTGGGAAGAATCCATCTGTAAATCATCTTCGAATCTTTGGGTGTCTTATGTATATTCATATACAGAGGAGGAAAGAAAGAAGCTGGATCCTTCTGGTATAAAGGGTATATTTGTTGGGTATAGTAACTCATCGAAAGCCTATAGAATCTATATGATATCATATTTGATGAGAGTATAACATTTAAGAAGTCAAAATAACTTTCTATAGATTCTGATGATGGAGAACTTCCGATATTTGAGGAAGAAGTTGACAAGGAAGGAGAAGGATCTCACCATGAAGAAGAAGGGTCTAATGAACCTGTTCAACTCGTGGTCATTCTAGAAACAAGGAAAAGACCTAATTGGTTGAAGTCCACACTACTTGATGTAGGTCATGGGGTAGCTCAAGGATAATTTAGAGAAAGTAAGAGACCTAAGAAATATTTTGGGTATGCTACATACATGACAAAATTAATAGAAGCGGAACCATCCACCTTTGAAGATGTTGTAGAACATCGAGAATGGAAGGATGCCATGAATGAAGTGTATCAATTTATAATGAAGAATGGAGTTTGGGAGATTGTACTTAGGCCTGAAGACAAATCTGTGATTTCTTCCAAGTGTATCTATAAGATCAAGCATGCAGCTAATGGAAGTATAGATAAGTATAAAGCAAGATTTGTGGCTAGAGGATTCTCTCAACTTGAAGGCATCGACTATGAAGAGACATTTGCTCCAACAACAAGATATACAACGATGCAATCATTAGTCTCTCGGGCAGCATTGATGGGATGGAACATCAACCAAATGGATGTCAAGACTTCATTTCTGAATGTCATTACAAATGAAGAAGTCTATATAGAACAACCCTTGGGATTTGAAATCAAATATAGGAAGGCATATGTTTGTAGATTGAAGAAAGCATTATATGGCATAAGCAAGCACCAAGGGCATGGTGTGCTAGAATGGATGCATACCTACAAAGAATAAGCTTCACAAAAAGTTCTGTTGACTCAAACCTTTATATTAAGGTTGTAAATAATGAACTTGTAATTATTCTTTTGTATGTAGATGATCTTCTCTTGACAGGTGTAGAAGATCGAATTGAACAATATAAGAAGCCACTGATAGCAAAATTGACATGAAGGATCTTGGGTTGATGCATTGCTGTTTGGGACTAGAAGTTTGGCAGGGACTGAATGAAGTCTATTTAGGTCAAGGAAAGTATGCAATCGAGATACTGAAGAAGTTCGATATGATGGACTGTAAACCTGTGACCACTCTGATGATCACAAACTTGAAGAGACTAAGGAGTTCCAAATCAAGCTCTGTGGATCCCCTTCCAGATATAGACAACTCATTGGTCCATTGATGTGATGTTTTGCAGTAAATGTACTTAGTCAATTCCAAGTGGAGACGAAGCACAATCATTGGATAGCAACAAAACATATTCTGAGATATCTGCGACGAACCATAAACTATTGCCCGAAATATGATAAAGGAATGATGTCCAATTGATTGGTTATACAGACTCCAACTAGGGAGACAATGAACAGGATGGAAGAAGCACTACATTAGGATGTTTCAATGGTGGATCCTCTATGGTCTCATGGATGAGTAGAAAGCAAGACACTGTTGCTTTGAGTAGTGCTAAAGCTGAATATGTTGCAACATGTGAAGTAAGCAGAGAAACAGTATGGTTAAGGAAGCTGCTATCCGACTTGTTTGAAGGACCAATGAACCCTACAGTGATACTTTGTGATAACACCAATTGTATTTGTTTGTCTGATGAACCAATATTTCATGGGAAGACAAAGCATATTAACAACAAGTATCACTATATTCGAGAGCTGGTACAAAATGGTGTGTTGTAGCTACGATATATCTCCACTGATGAACAAGTTGCTGACATATTGATGAAATCACTTCCAAACAAGAAGCTTGTATACTTAAGGGACAAGCTTTGTTTGGTGGATTTGTCCTGCCTAATTGAGAGGGAGAGATAGACACTACATTGGGTAACCATTGACATTTGATATTCTTTGAGAATGTGGTAGGGCATTCAAGACAAGAGTAGTTGTGGACCAATATTCTTTGAGGATTAGCTAACCCAAGATAAGAATAGTCCAATGGGAGGTCATACTCTGTGAACACCCGGGTCTGGTATGTACCTTGGGAGACAATGATGATGGTGTCTATACATCATTGGTCTCGCCAGCATTGTGCTCTGATCTTGTGGAGAGATAGAGCTGTTAGGCAAGGCCTTGCTATGTGACAATGCTGGTTAATATGGTGCTAGACAGATGTGTTACCAATCCGACTCTTCTTATGAGATCTCTTTAGATTGAAAATGACCATGTAGCTCTTATGAATATCTCCCTAGCTAAGAAGAAGTGTTGAAAAAATGTGTAACTAGGTTCGTTCTTTATTAGTATGAAATGTATTCTTGTAAATATAAAATAAAAAAGAAATTATTGTTATTATTCAAGCATGGGTTTCATGCTCAAGTTCTTTTATTTTATAGGTCAAACACCCATTGAGTGCTTCAAGGGTTTCTCCTAGGTATGAGTCGTTCTCATATATGGAAGACCCTATGGGCACATTGTAAATTGTAAAGATTTTTTTCATGTACCTCTTATGAATATCTCCCTAGCTAAGAAGAAGTGTTGAAAAAATGTGTAACTAGGTTCGTTCTTTATTAGTATGAAATGTATTCTTGTAAACATAAAATGAAAAAGAAATTATTATTATTATTCAAGCATGGGTTTCATGCTCAAGTACTTTTATTTTATAGGTCAAACACCCATTGAGTGCTTCTAGGCTTTCTCCTAGGTATGAGTCATTGTCATATATGGAAGACCCTATGGGCACATTGTAAATTGTAAAGTTTATTTTGTTTTGTTTGTTGTTGTTTTGTCTTGAAAGTATCAAAATACCTCCAAGATCAAGTCGGCCTAAGGAGCTATCAAGTCGGCCTACATGAAGAGCCACGTCCACTCTTCAGGAAACCTATATATAAGAGGAACTTGTCCTCCATTTAGGTCACTCACTCACTCATCTCTTATGCGAAGAAGTAGAAGAAAGAGAAATCAAAAAGGGAGTGCGAAGAAGAGGAAGTCGAAGAAGTCGAAGTGATGGGATCTCATCTATTATTTTGGGAAGATTGAAGTTAGGGTTTTTGCATTAGGATCTTTTGGGGTTCGATTTTGGAAGCAGAAGAGAAAGGAAGGCAAGCAAAGGTCTCTTAGGACATCTTACTAGCCCTATGACTCAAGTCAAGGCAAGCGAAGTCAAGAAGAAGGCTATTAGAGGGGGATCGAAGTCTCCTAGAGAAGCAACAACAGTTATTGGGGAGCAAAATTTTGGATCTACTGGGAGGTTGTAGATATTGCAGCAAAAGGTCGTGGTAGACTTTATCTTGGAGGGTATTTGTTCGAGTCTAGGTCATGGTATTCGTCAATTGAAAGATCTGAAAGATGAGAAGAGATTTTTGGGTTTTCCCCTCAAGAGGAGGGGTTTTGGCCCTGACTTGCAGCCTATATACTGTGTCACTATTCTTATTGTTTTGGTAGCTGTTTGATGTATTGCACATTGGAATAATAAAGAACAAAGCTAATAAGTAAAAAGGTAACACAAACAGTTATCAAGTTAAGAGAATTAACATATTCATTGCCCTATTGAATTCTCAACAAGAGCATCCTTCTTGCTTATGCCCAAAACCAGCTATGAGGCTTCATGAAGTTTTGTATCTCCCAGTAAATACCTTTCTGTCTGGGAAACTATAGAAAAATTTAACTTGAAAATTCACTTGTTTAAAGCGTTGTCATGAAGGTGACTTGCAAGGTAATTAATTGCATGTTTTGATGTTGCAAATGTTGTAATTACACGAACAAAAATATCACATGATCTCATGCCCTAGCCATCTTCATCGACACCATGCCATATGCACCAGTACTCCCACAAATAAAGCACTATGTTTCTTCCTCTTTCTCCACCTCACTGGCAACCACAGGGTCAACCTTTTGTATAATATAAGCTATTCATAGCCAGGTTATTTTGGCACTCTTTGAAAGTTGTTTCGGCATTGTTAGGAAGAGTAAAAGCATAGCAGACCTCTCATGAAGAAAGAGCAACTCCAAATCTTTACTTAGAAATACATGAAGCCAAACACTGGACTCAAGGATGGGAATGGCAAATGTAGTTAAACTGATTTTTTTAAGTTCGTAACGCTATTTCTTGGGTGTCTTAAACAATTTGGTCATAGCCTATTTTTGCCTTGAAATTTGATAAATTAGTTTATGAACCAGGCCAATAGTAGAGGTTTTTATATAGTGTTCCATGGGGATGCGTCCCCCAGGGTCAGGGTGCACGCACCCCTCACACCCCACGCACCCGGGACGGGGAGTCTTGGGGAGATGCAAGGGGGTGCGTTTCCCCACTTGGGGGATGAGACTCCCCAAAAGGGGTGCGTCTAGGCATCACCCCTCAAAACTTTAGTATCTAGTATATAGTATATGGTAATACTAGTATGTTTTGCTTTCAATTTAGACTCTAGAATGATGAATGATGAATTTAATTTTTAAATCAACGTAGATTGCAGAATGATGAATGATGAATCATATGGATCAATCTATTTGAATATTTCATTATTTAATCTCACGGTATGGATGAATAATGAGTATGTCATATGAATGATGTATGTATCAAAATGAATGATGAGGATGGATCAATGTATGTCATTATTTGATTCAATCATGAATTTAAATTTTATGTGTGGATCAAATTTCAATTTTCAATGTATTGGTATCCATATTACTATTAGTTTATTTAATATTTATGTTTTCATTATTGAACAATGAATATGAACTTGAATTATATATATATAAAATTATATACCCCGACGTCCCCCTGCACCCTCGAAATTTCCCTAAAATTTGAGGGTACTCCACACATCCCCCCTGTGCGTCTCCCCGCACCGAAGTCTTGGTGGAACATTGCTTTTATACCCTGTTTTGAAACCAAAAAAACAGATATGACGGCAATAACCGACAATGCTGTACAATCCCCGAGAATCACAAAGCCTCAAAACCTGTGTCTTTTTTCATAATGATTTAATTTAATATGCCATAATCATTGCTTACTTCATTACCATAACCATCTGCATTTATGTATATACATCTCTTTATTTTGTTATCTATTGTGTGCTCTGTTATTTCTGGCTTTTTATTTTTCATTGAAATAGCTGTCCCCACGATTCTACTTGTATGTTACGATATTTGATTTCTGTGTGTTGTATGCTGTCAATCACCCTACTTTGCATTTAATTTCGTTTACAGAGTGTTTGGTTATTGACAACAAGCAGCGAAGATGCAACAATCTGAGTATGCAGCATCCAAATAGAATTCTGGAGAGAGTTAATGAAAATAAAATTGGATTTAGTGCATGAAAGGCTGTTCAATGGAATAGAATGAAATATCTGGACCTTTGTTACCCATTTCACGGGGCAGATACTAGGATACTTGAACCTGAGCTGTATTTTCAAAACAAGCTTCAGTCCAGAAATGGGTTCTTCTCGGGACAAAGTCAGGATTTTAGGACAGATTCTTGATGAACCTGCATTCCTTTCATTGTTCATGACAAATGCGTAATGGAACCTGAGAGTATGCCTAGAAAAGAGGGGAAAACATGTGAAGATATTTCAAACCTAAACATCAGCCGCAAAATACATTGCTGTACATGTACATGCACAAATTTTGTGTGCACGCATTGTTATGGACCTGTGTCAAATAGTTGACATCATATATTACTTGATGTCATTACATAATGTATATTCAAGGTTATTTTATGTTTGTCATTTGACTGATCAATGGGCCTTGAAGTCCTGTAGTGGCTATGCCATGTAGGTTCTTCAGGCCTTGCAGGTCCAGAAAACAAATATGTTGTTGGCCCACGGGTCATGCTATGCCTGTCCAATCTTTATAAGCACAGTGGGATAGAGTGTTGGGGCTAGAAGGTTTGTATATCGTTACAATGATCATTGTGCCTTGTGAGCATTTACCGTTGGTAATTAGTGCCCTTTGGGCCCAGAAAATTCATTGGGCCTAGAAAACAATATTGTGACAGTGGTCTTATACGGCTCATGCTATGCGAGTCCACTGTCGTTACAAATTTTATTGGATAGAGTCACGGGCCTATATGAACAGATGGAGATATAGATGTGTAATAATATGTCTATATATGTGCATATTCAACATATGCACATACAAATACCGGGTATGAGCTTGCACGTACAGCCACAATTCTACATACATTTATGATCACATACACACTAATATATATAAACACTGGAATGGTTATAGTTGCATCAATGTGTGCCACAACAACAAACCCATGAACCAAAATTTTAAAATGTTGGATTTGATATGAAACAAGGTAAAAATTATGAAGTTACCTACAAAGGTCGGAACTGTTGCAAATTTTGGGGCTTTGTTCTTATGATAAGTTTGTTTAGGCATGAAGTTCGTGTGCAATTTAAACAGGATGTGAACCTTTTTGTTCCCTTTTGAAATATTAAAAACTTCATTACAATAAACAAAACCGGATACAAATTTTGAAAAACTTCAGTTTGATTGTTGTGTGGAACTTATTCATTTGATAAACGAGTCATCGTAAATTTTTTGGACCTCCTTTTTTGTTGATATCGAGAAGGGGAGAGTTTGAACTTTGGACTTCTTTGCGCAAATGAAGTAGGGTGAAAGATATACACTTAAATTTATCAAATAAAATAGCTAAATAAAAGAGAATGGGAAATATTCTCTTTTTCCAAGAGAGTGGAAGGTGTGACCTCATTCTTCCTGCTTAATGATACTTGATTTGAAGTATTTGAACTTTTCCTTTTGGTTTGGCACTCTTGGAAATTGAAGGGTCTGTTGTTTTGATAGATTGAATTGGGTATAAAATCTATAACATTTTATTTGACAAATGAAAAATGTCTTAGGCACCAACTTGCGGCAAGCACGGACGTTTCTCGTAATAATAAATAGAATTTGAGCTTTTTCCGTTTTCTTTATTGTTGGTTACT
>APFE030029895.1:0-13422 GCA_000404065.3 Pinus taeda
TTATTCTAGATCCTTAATCATTTTTGTGGTTTTGGCTCGCCTCAGATGAGATGCTCCTTTAATAAAGGGAGTGAAAATGCCGATGAAAAGATAGAATACGATGGCCTCTTTTGTTGGAAACTCATGTTGAATCTGGGGCACTATAATTTCAAAATTTTCCACCAACACATAACCATTCCAAAATATCTTAGACAATGAATAGAGAAATTTTATTCAAAATCTTTAGCGCTCTTCCAACTCATACCTTTCAAAAAAAGAGAGAAATTCCAAATGATGATATTAGAGCTTTGGTTTGATTGGAAGAAGCATGAAGATAACTCCTCAAATAAGACCTAAGGATGAAGTTTATGATGTTACCAGAATTCCTCTTAACACAAGTTCAAATTGTAGAGTTTGTGGTAAAATCTGAAGTTAGTAGAATGTGAAAATCAATCTGAAGTTTGAACGTCAATGTGTTTATAAATGTAAGCTAGGAACGAGTGGACTTTGTAGATATTGGGCGCTCTACTTTGAGAGGTAATTATTTAGAAACAAAAACTTAGTATTTTCATCCAATCTTCTCTCCTTATAATCTTATGGCATGCATCTATACCAAAATGAAAATGGAACACTAGTGAACAAATTAGCATTCAATAAATTTCATATTGTTGCACGTGAATTTATATGATTTTTCAAGGATTGGTTTCATTGAGGCCAATTGATTAAAGACAGTGTGGAACTTACTTTCAAAAAATCAACATTGAATATTAAATATTTTATCATAACTAGGTTGATTAGTACCACAAATTAAAATGGAAAACTAGCGAATAGTTTTACATTCAATAGATCTTATATTGTTGTCACATGAGCTTACATAATTGTTCAAGGATAGACTACATTAAGTCCAACTTAATAAAGCCAACATGGACCCTACTTTCAAAGAATAAACCTTGACGAGAAAACCCTTTGTCAGCAACAGGGTTGATGAGTACCTAATTGGCTTGACCTTTGAGACATCCCATGGGATTCTTTTTTAAGATTTCCAACATTAAGAAATGGATAATCCTCTATCTGACTAACTACTTGATCAATGAATTCATTCAAAACTTGATGGATAAAGTGAGGTTTTCTATGTATCTGGGTGAATTTAACCATCAACTTATATCAAAAATAGATGTTAATTTTTCATCTTTGACCTAGTGTACATAACCCAAAATAACTAACACTGCATGAAATGGATTATTACAGGGATTAATTCTGGTCACCTTATCAACCTCTTTGGGGATTTTTAAACCTCCTCCATTCCACAAAAAGCTCAATTGTATCCTAAATCTTCATCATTCCATATTGGCGTTTTCTTCTTATCAATATACTTGGTTACTTTGGGGCAAGGAGGCCAAAAACCTTGTTTGCAATCATTTGGTGCAAATAAGTTTGACAATATTGAAAAGAGAAGAAGCACAAGATCTCATTACTTAATTTGTGTTACTTTGGTATATGCATTGGTACTATTGTAGGAGTCACTATAGTCATGTAGATTTAGGACAATGTTGGATGGGGTCTAGGATTTGGCATTCCTCTTGCGACAATGTTAGTAGCAATGTTTGTCTTCTTGTGTGGGACAAGATTTTATTAGAATAAACTTCTTGGTGGTAGTCCTCTCACTCGTATTATCCATGTATTTGTTTCAACATTTTACAAATGGAATTCTTCAAAGAAAGAAGATGTCATTGAGGAAAGAGAAGCTCTAAAATCTGAGTCAAGATGGTAATATCTGTCTACTGCTCAATTTAGGTAAGCCCTCTTTAGTTCTTCCCAATTCACATTTAGTGTTTTTACCCTTATATTAAATAAATCATGCAAAATAATTGCTACTAAAATTACTTTACCTTTCTAAAATTGGCGAATGTTGCAAATCGAATTTATTGGAGTCACAATGGTTTTCCCCTGTGACATGTGAAATATTAAAGCTCTTGGTAGTTGAAATAATCCTTTTTAGTAATAAAGGAAGACAAAAAATGTTTTTTTAACGATATAGTATAATATATTGGTTCCTGTAGACCACAAATATGATGCAATGTTCGTTAAGTCATAATTCTATTTTATTTCAGCCTTGTCATTGTTACTTCTTGTTGGATTACTTTGTTATGAATTGTTTTATATTAATTGAGAGATTTTATAGGGACATGCTCACTCTTATATTTCACGTTTCTTGAAAGAGAAAAAATTTATGATTAATTAGACTATGAGTGTAAAACAATCCATAATTGGTAACTATGCAGATTCCAAGAGGTTGAGGAGGTGAAAGTTGCTTTTGGTTTGTCACCAATTTGGATGGAATGTTTGTGGGCTTGTATTTTAACAAAATTTAAATTTTTTCACAAAACATGGTAAAACAATATATATAAATGTTGGAACACATTTCGAGATCTCTCTTGGAAGCCTACAATGTTTTATTAGCTTATTTGTTGTTTTATTGGTGCTTGTCGATGACAACATATTTGTTCCATTTAGTAGAAACTCAGCAAGGAATGAAGAGGGTATAACTTTGTTGTAGAGGATAAGGAACATAAAACCAGAACTTAAAACCCTGTATGAAATTGGAAAGTTTAGGACATACTTACAAAGGATTCGACCTGATGTTATTTTGACCATGTGTTCCCATATTCCAATCAAAATACTCCTAGAATGGCGAACCTGGCTAGAATGGCTCTAGTACTTGCCAAAACCATGGATGGGTTATTTTAATCAAAATGCTTTTAGAAAGATGAAACCTCACAAAATGGACATAATGGTTGTGGTAATTCCAAAAACCCTAGATCGCTTATTCCTATCAAAATACTCTTAGAATGATGAAACCTCATGGAATAAATGGAATGTAAATAATACTTCTTAAAACCCTAGATGGATTATTCCAATCAAAATAATCCTAGACTGGTGAACCCTCATGAAATGGATGGAATGGCTTTGATATTTCGCAAAACCCTAAATGGCTTATTCTAATCAAAATAATCTTAGAATGGTGAACCCTCATGAATTGGCAGGAATGGCTTCAGTACCTTCCAAAACCATGGAAGGCTTATTCCAATCAAAATACTCCTAGAACAGTGAACCCTCCCGAAACGACTGGAATGGATTTGGTACTTCCCAAAACCCAAGATGGCTCTCAAAGAAAATGCCTTCAGAAACAAGCAAATGAACCAGCAAATGAACAGGGCCAAAATTAGTGAACGAAGCGAAAATTTTGAAATTTTCTTGAAGGCTATGACTATGAATAAGAGAAACCAAGACTTAGTACTCCATCCATAGGACTAAATACTCCATTTGTTTTTCCATAGGAGTCAATGCTAAAAAATGGATGAACGATTATTTAACCTAGTTAAAACTTAATTTGAATTATATATATGTTAAACATTTTGTATATAATGTTATATATGTTAAAGCTTAATTATGGTTAATATTATATCCCTAAGTGGGAATATTATGGTGATCCCCAAAAATAACATTGCAAAATTGCAATACCTTCAAAACTAAAAAAATGGGACACAAAATGATAGACATTTATTAGTAGTATTTGAGATAATAATCAATTTATAAATTACCAATTATTAAGAAGGATATATCTACTTATCATCTTGCATATAATAGTTAGATTTACCTTATGCACTCTCTAAACCACCTTCTTGTGAGGATTGAACAAATGCATTCAAAATTTTTATGTCAACAACAAAAGCCCTTAAATATTTCATTGTATGTCCTAAAAACGAGAGCAAGACCAACATATCCAAGTGTTTCAAAAACATTACATAATCATGGTAGTAAGCACGGGATCACGTCATCCTACCATCCTCAAGTGAATGGGTAGGTTGATAGCACAAATAAGGTGTTAGAACAAATATTAACAAAAATAGTGGCTAATAATCAACAAGATTGGTCCTATAGGCTCCCTGAAGCCCTATGGCCTTATCGCACCACTTGGCATAATACCATAATATTGTCTCCCAATCATCTTGTGTATGGTAAAATCCCCATTTTCCTAATCAAATTTGAGATTATTACTCTTCGAACAACTCAAGAAGTCATATTAGACCTCTCATACATATAGAAACAACACCTATACCAAATAAACAAACTAGATGAGATGCACCTGTCTGATCTTCACCAGACCTCTATAATTCAACAAAAAAGAGCTAGGTGGCATGATTAATATCATCTTCATCAATAATATTGTCTTGAAAATCTCCTTGAACTTCTTCAACATCTTCGTGATCTAACACATGATCATCAACTAATTGCTCCTCTACAAAATCATCCTCTTCAACATGATCATCTTCTTTTGCTACATTATACTCTATCGGCCTTCATCTTGGATCATATCTAATGACATATGAACAAACCACTTTACCTGGAACCTTTGAGTAAAATACTTGTTCACATTAGCTTGGAGGAAAATAACAATTTGATCCTAGCTCGAAGGACCTTGTATTAACCATGTTAAATCCATTAGCATGTTGAATAATAGTTCTATCAGGATCATGTTCATTCATTGGTAGCTTATACCATTTCACATTGAATACAACGAGTTTGAAGGAATTAAAGTCACACTGAATTATATCATCCAAATAACCATAATATAGGTTTACATAGACTTGTTGATGTATTTCACTTCTAGAGGAAACATTAATGACCTAGAAGGCTACAATTATCCCATAATCAAAAGTTCTCCTCTTTTATTCCAACTTTTTGGTGCAAAACTTATGACCTTTGTACCACATAGAGTTGTGGTATTTCAACTGCAATATGTCAAACAAATAAAAAAGGCATTTTCAATTAATAAACATATTTATATATATAAATTGGAAAATATCTAAAAAAAACACCTACATTCACATTAATAATATATTTATAAAATAAATTAATAAAATATTGGAGGTCGATGAAAATGCATGCTTTCCTATTTATCTTTCAAACCATTTGCTAAATCAATTTCTCTTAGCATAAGATTGGCATCTCGGGCATGATGAGCTTATTTAACCAATGCAGACACCACTCTCCATGATATTGTTCACATATTTCAGTCCATGACTTCATCCAATCAATATTGTTTGTAATGTATAAATGTAGTGCATCCCACTCTAGACCAATTGTATCAAAAAATCATAATTCACCCATAAATATTAGTTATAATGGTCAAAATCAATAATTGATGAAACAATAAAATGTAACTAAGTATGATATACACAAAAATGTAAATTTATGTGTGTGTGTGTGTGTTATAAATCTCCACATTAAAAATTTATTTAGTTACCTTTCACTTTCGTCATTCTACCTTTCCCAAATAGGTGTTCCCGTTGATAATTTTTGATGGAGTTCACATCCAAAATGTAATCCACATGCATCTTTTCCACTAATATAGGAAGATACTGAGTATTGTACACCATGGATTGATATATTATATATCCCTTCACCATAGAACCCTCAATATGTGTTATTTGTCTAACCAAAGCCTTCAATTATTTCAAGTTCCTCTTCATAATCCACATTGACCTTGTCTGTATAGGTCCACACAATTCAATCTCTTCAACATGGTGTATTAGGTAGTGTTCTTGTGCATTAAAAAATGTCGGAAGTAGATACGTTTTCATTTCACACATTAGAAAAGGAATTTCTTCGTTCTAATTCTTTATATCATCTTGATGTATTTATTTCAATGAAAACTATCTACAGATGATGCAAGAAAATAAATACATGTTTCAACAAAAAATAATACAGTACATTAAAATTAAAATGCATCATGTCATTAAGTTTATCAACAATGAATTGAAAACACTCCCGACATATAAATCACTTTACCTCATGTATTTTCCAAGATCATATATAACTTGTTTGACATTATTGTCAAAGTCATTTGCAAGAGATAGAGGTGGAACATACTATAACAATAAAAATAAATTGTTATATTTAATTGAAAGTAGAAAAATAAACAATAAATATGTATAAATACCAATGTAGAAATATATATACTAAAACAATTATCTTAATGAAGGTATGCCAATTGTGTGCTTTTACCCCACCAAATTCACCTTTCTTTGTTAAGATATTAATTATGTATGAAGAAAATATTGTGGGAAATTCATTTATTTGAATGGTGTCTTTTATATCATCACTTTAATTCTCTATTAATAACCATGGAAGGATGTTTCTATCTCCATCACTATTTGATTGTATTCATTCTTGATTGCATGATTGGCTTCCACAATGTCATTACAATTTTTCTGGATTTTTTCTTTATCCCTCGTACCATCTATGATCTGGCATAAAGTTTATGTCACTTTCTTCGTGATATGCATTGCATCAAAAAAATGGGCTATTCTTAGGTGCTCATAGTAGGGAAACCTCATGAATTTTCATTCCTCATGGAAGCCCATATTCTTCATGTCGACGACTTTCATTATATTCCAACTTCCATAGGTGAAGTGTCATTCTTCGTGGTTTTAATCTAGTCTCTTCTTTCCCATTGAAAAGATAATTTTCAGTAGCACGATAACTATGGTTCTTATAGAGGAAGTTCCTATACTCATCAAACACCTCCCTTCCTAAAATTGTTGAATGACGAGATTCCATCTTAGGACCAAAAACTAGACATGCAAATATACCCTTAGTTTGAAGGTCTGCAAGAGATGATTTAATGTCAATTATAAGCGAAGGGATTATTTAAAATACATGCATGATTTTATATAATTTAAATAGTTATATACTATTAAAGTGCAATGGAATGTTACATACCACAAAAATGTGTTATTCATGGGGCATCATGAATTGTCCATAGAAGTATTCCATGGAATTGAAATTTCCCGTCCCCTATTGGTTTAAATATGTCATACATAGTGATGATGACCCATAAATTCATTAAATTGTCGATAAGAGGCTCGATATATACATTCATATCTTTAAATCGCTACTTACCTAATTATTTGAAATTACACATAATTAATACTATTATGTATACATATAAGTAAATAAATAAATATAACATATTAGGAAATAAACAAGACAAATGAAAATGTTACATTAATATTGAAAAAGATAATGTAAACAAATACCTAGAACAATCATTGTCAACATAATGTGCTCCATCTTTATTAACATCCAAGGAGGAAGGTTATTGTTGACAACAAAAATAGGCCACACTTAGTAAATAGACCTGATCTCTCTGAATGGATTAACATTGTTAGCTTCCAATGAAAGCCTAACATTACGATGTTCATCTTTAAAATGCATCCATTTTTCCTCAATTTCCCTAAATGCATAACCATCTACAGGCATTCGAAGAAAACCATCTTCACTTCTCTTCCTTGCATGGTAATCCATAAAATTTTCTATGCTTTCACACATGAACAATCACTACAAATGTGGAATTATGGGAATATGGAAAAGAACTTTTTGAGGCACATTTTTTTATTATTTAATCAGTTTGATATCTATTATTGTTATATTTAATGCAATTTTTTTTATGCATGTCATGTCCATAATATATAATATGATCGTTACATATATAGTTTTATACTCCTTTCCATTTTCTTTCATAACAACACATAAATATTGGGTATGTGTGGCGTAACTCATTTGGTAGTGGTAAAAAAAATTCACCTAAAAATATCGTACAACATAAAAAATCACTAGTTAGTGTAAAAAATATTAATCATAAATATAGTATTCTTATTTTACACGTTTAAAATTAACACTAAAAAAAAGGAAAAAAAATAAACTTTCTTGTGATGAAACATATTAAATTATACCTTAGGTTCCATGTCATACAAGTGTTTGACAAACCATTCAAAAACTTTAAGTTCGCCAACAATAATGTAGCAAAGGGAATATTTTCTCTTAAGCCTTCATAAAGTCATGTTAATTCCTTCTCTAGCACAAGTTCATCATCACCATTTTCATCGCCAAGCATGTCTTGGATCAATTGATTTGTCCCATCATTTGGAACTATGTTATTAATGTCATCTTCTTTCCTATGATCATTATCTTGAGCTAGTTCAATAGTCACTCCATCTTCCTTAACTTGTAGAAAATCATTTCTAGCACTAATACTTGGTGCAATATTCAAATCACAATACCTAGGGGGCCACCTTGACTTTATAATAATTTGAAACAACCATGTGAAGAAATTAGTCTGTATAACATATATTATAACAAAAATAAAATTACAAATATGATTAATATAAATAAAATATATGTATTGATTCAATATAAATAGTAACTTACCACCGAACAATATATGTTCCTCCCTTCAATGTGCCCATTCTTCCTATAATGTTTATTAGTTATTACATATGAAATTATCCATCGACATTTGCACCTAAGAGAATTGTGAGGGAAACAACATTTCCCATCATTGACCCCTTGTGGATTAGTTGATCCCCATTTAATGTTATTTGACATTCTTCCCATGCACAACCATAAAACAACAATACTAAAAAATAAAAAAAATTCACTTGCAAAAAAAACCTTATAACCTTTTAGAATTATTGTATTTATATAATGATATGTTGCAACATCTCTTACATGTGGGATATTTATATATTTATTTATTTTTGCAATTGCAATGACATAGGACTAGTCAAAGTAAAACATGACTAGTCAAACAAATGGTCGAGTTAACCTCAGGGTGTAAGAAAACATAGGTTGTTGCAATTGCAACCACAAACATAGTCCATAACAATTCTGACCCCATGCTTAGTCCATCGCATATGCAAGGAACAACATAGTACCTCGAATTACTATTGTTGTTCCATCAAGTAAGAACTATTGTTCCCTCAAGTAACAAATGTTTTTCCCTCAAGTCACAATTGTTGTTCCCTCAGGTCTTAGCTATTGTAACCACTAAATTATCTTTTATACATTTTTTCCTCTTGGGACTTGTTATTTTATATGATCCTTTAATTTTTAGTGTTATTATTCATCCCATTTTCCTTGATTATATGTTTTATTGCTACAAATGCATCAACTCTAGATCTTGGTGACTATGTTAATTATCTTATAGGAAAACATGTGCCTTATGACAATAGTAACTTCATATATTTCTTGGTGGATATAATTAAATGAGCGACATGTTACTTTATTTAACTATCACTCATCATTTCCTTCATTTATTATTATGGTTGGAACTATAATTTGTTCACAAGCACTAATATGTAAAGGAACACATGCACAGTTGTAAGAGTAAATCTTTTAAGGAGTATTTTTGTTCGTTACAAAAAAGCACCTATTTTGGGTAACTTAGGTAATAGACCTAGTTGTAAGGTTAAGGATCTTACATATGGTATTAGGGCCTGTTAAATGTCTAGGAACTAGGGCTTTCACGCTAGCGTTCTGAGGTACTTACTTTTTATTGGTTTTGGCCAAGAGTTGGAATTTCAAAAATATGTATATATACTCAAAATAAAAATATGTCCTAAGAGTATGCACTGCAAAGAGCATGCTTTGGTTTGGTGTTAATGTTGAGGGGTGTCTATTTTTTTCAATGTTATCAAGACTTACAGATAGACCTATTCATTTTAAACTCATGCTATGTGGGTGGGGCAGATTGCATCAAAGATTGAAACTCTAGTAGACAGCATAATACTCTCTTATGCACTAGCAAACTAATGTCCCATTCTCTAAATGTTTAATAATTTTAAAGAGCCACTCGATTACTACATATATTGTTGTTACGTGTGTATTTTCCTCAATAGATTTGTTTAGTGGTTCAACTATGACATTTCCAATAATTATTTTATTTTTCCAATCAATATCTTCTACAATAACTAGCGAATGATATATATGCAAAAAAAATCATATTTGCTATCTAGTTATATTTTTCATCTTCATAGGAAGGAAGTGTAACAATGGTATTGATATCATGGTGGATATAACTCTCAAGAGGAATAATTCTATTGTAATTACTCCTTTTTAGATAAAATTCATAGATGACAATCTTTGAACATATCAGTTCTTAAGTTTTTATGCTAGAAAAATGAAATAAATTCTTGCAAGTTTGTTGCAATGTATTGACAAGTTTAATTCCTAATGGTTTGTGGATTAGAATTTTTTATATTTTATCTTATAAATATCAAAGCTTCCAAAGTGTAACGAGAGGGCCTTTGCATTGTGAGGATAAGTGGATGTGCCAAATTGTTGAGAGAGTTGCATGTATAGCAATTGTCTTTCAGTGGTTCAGGTTCCTCTCTGTATGGGAATTCAAGTGAGCACTTTGGAGTCTCACATTATAAATTTAGTCCTTTGTATGGTTTTTCACACATTGGGAAGATAATGTAGTTTTCCCTATTGTGGATTTTCTCTACTCTAACCTTTACCTCCACCTTTTGTGTTGTTGTTTCGTTATTAGTGTATTATGCATCTAAGTGTAGGGTTCATATAATTGGAATTTGTTTGTGCAATTTGCTTGGTTTTTTACATTTTTTCTAATCTAATATCATAGCCATGGTTTGTAGGTTATGTCTTTTTCCCACTCTCAATGAAAAAAAGAGAATTATGACCATCAATTAAGTGTTGTTAAGGTAGTTTGTTTGTTGTTGGCGACATAATTGAATTTGAAATTTCAGACACGGTGGGTATCCATATATCCTTGTAGATGTGTAATTATGTTTTCATACCTTCCTGATTGATTGTTGCTTGATTGGAGCACTATGTAGTAAGGCTTTGGTTGTGGTTATGTGTTCTATTCCATATAATATATTTATTTCAATTTGTTAGTACACTAATTCAGTGGAGCTTCACTTACACTCATGTAGAGAGCTTCATGCCTAATTCCAAGGTTAAAAAAAAAAATCTTTCTTCCATTACAAGTTTTTTTGGTCACCTTTTTGCATTCATCGAATGAAAACTTTTGCATCTCCATTCACTGATATTTGTACATGATTAGATATAGAGAAACAATGTGTAATATTATAATATTATTTTTGTATTACAACTATAATCTATCTTTACCCTTGTGAAATTATGGTGGAAGGTATTTTTGGATTGAATGAACAATCTGAGGGTTGTCCCTTACATTAGCCATTGATGTTTATCATGGAAAAATTTTGATATGAATCAATTGTAGAAAAGATCTTAGTTTCACTTTAATATTTGAGAAAATATTGGTAAAAGTTAGCAAACATCAACAATTTTTTTTAAGGAAATGGTTATATATTTCATAAAAACATTCTGGTTTGAAGTCTAGAACCTTATACATCACATGACAAAACATCTTCTACAACAGTGCTAAAAATCTCTAATGGATTAACGTTCTTACCCCCCGAGCTATTAGATTTTATCCTAAATTGCTTTTCACCAAAGATTCACCAGAAAACACTTAATATCATTGCATATTTACATAACATGATAAATAATCTAATACCAATCAAGACAAAATTTCCTCCATATTCTGGTTGATATGGTTATTCAATTCTTTAGGATTGAGTTGCAGAGCAGCGACTTCGTATTCTTCTTCAGTAGTAGAATTGTCTTCTTCATTTTGCACAAAATTTCCATACATCTCCATGTATCCTCATTCTCTGTGACATGAATGCCACTTCCTTCAACATCATCGTCCATGACTTTTTTCTCTATCTGGAAGTTCAACATCTCATTGGCTAACTAAAAATGATCTAGTTTGACCTCCAAGAGACCAATTCTCTGTGACAGAGCTCACTTTGAGCTCAGGATCCATCAAAATCATCTCTGCATGCCTAGAGATGGACCCACTAAACAATTTCAAGTTCCCTATCATGCATGACATCATATGTCCAAATGCATCCTCCACACGAGCATTGTCATTCTCCATCTTCACTAAATTGAAACAAAATAGACTGTTAATTTTAGAGAGGATGATTATGCATCCAAACCTTATACATTCACATAATCAATGGTGTCCACTATATAATGATGAGGGAGCCTGAAGAGAATTGAGACCATTGCAATCACCATTAATGCCATCTCGAATTTTAGATACAAAACTATACTCAAAGAAATTGAGTTCCATATTGGAAAGGATGTTATCCCTAGCAAAATTTTGACTATCCCATGCATTCGTGCATGCAACTTGCTCTTTTTATCTAGGATAAAATGTTTCCCACATTCAAATGCATTTAAGAATGGAGTTGACATATTTTAATCTATTTTGGGCCCTTCGAAGCATGATGTTCTCTATCCAAATTTCTACACAAACATGATCACCCAAATCAATAGAAGTTTTCCATCTAACTGCAAGCATTATTTCTTAAATATTGAGATTGATGTCTGGTTTGGTTGTTAATACCGAACTCATTATTCCTAAGTTTTGAGAAGCATATAGTGAGAACATAATTTCCACCCATTGGCTCTCCATTAACCTCAGGGTGCAAAAGCTCATCGATCATTGAAAATGCAACCATATACACAATTTGTCACAAGTCTGACTCTAAGCACACTTCATCTCACTTGCATTGAACAACCTTTTTATTCACAATAACTACACCTTAGAAGTTATAAGTTACAATTATGAAACATGAAAATATTTCCATCATAATTACGACGAACACTTGCACCAAAACTAGATAAAATGACATTTTTCTTAACCTTTGCAATAGTGTGAGCCACATCGTCGGACAATGTCATCACAATTTATTCCTAGGTATGTGGCACCAGTTGTACCAAACCCCCCAAAATTTTGGTCCAAGTTGTAAATTTTTTATTTAAGTAGGTGTTTATAAGCCCTGTTGAGTCAAGCCTACTTAGACTAGTGTGGCCTACTTAGATTAGTGTGATATCCGACATTATCATGTAGCATGTATCATTCTTATGTATAGAGACAATGTCACATCAAGTTGTAAAATTAGCCACTTGGTAGGTACAAGGGTGGAAGGTGTAATTGTATCTAATATTTATTTGGAATCAAAGAGAAGTATTATCTTCGATTAAGGGGAAAAATGTGATATGGAATAATCTTAGAATGTGAAGGACCGGGTTAGAAAGAGTTTAACATGATGATGAACCATGTAAGTGAAAATGGTTCCTAGAGAACTTACCAATATAATGGATGACACCCATGTATCCTGCTAGATGGATTTTTTTATATGTACATTAATGATAATTTTATTCATGTACAAAAGGAAGAATAATAAATCACAAGTGATCATGTGATCATCAAAGTAACAAAAAATAATATCTTGTGATAGTGCTTGTGGAATAGACACAAGACTATATTGTAATTTAAGCCACCCATTGTGTTTGTAAGAAAGTCTATAGTGTCATGTTTTGAGTTGATATAGTGGTCCTAGAGAATTTATGTACCAAGTATCTTCATGAGTGGAATTTGTAATAGTATTTACATAAGTCAAAGATGAGATAAGCTTAATGAGACATGTATACCCCTGGAATTTTTTACGTTGAAAATTATGCGGTAATCTAAAA
>APFE030029896.1:0-13623 GCA_000404065.3 Pinus taeda
TTGGCAATTCCGCAGGCAAATATGGGAAGTGTTCTGATGACGGATTTGAGCCCCTCAATATTTTCAACAGAACAGACACTCCAGCTGCTAATCGGTGAGGAGCCGTCCACTCGGTTGGGGCCCGGATTCATTATGGCAGCTTTGTTCAAGAACCTGGTGGTCATAACAATTTTTAAAATTAGGGTTCCTGGTCTTAAAAGTGTGAGTGAAGCCTAATACAATATACATCGCTTGTTAAACAGTATATAAACAGATGCGCTGATTGACGTGGAATGACCCTTCAAACAATGCAATTAATAGCAGAAGACTAAGACTGAAAACGAGTATGGAATCAGACATTTAAAACTAGATTCATCCCAATGTAAAGCAATGCATTCCTTTTTGAGATGTCAATGTACAAGACAAATAACCTCCATATGAAATAGAAAAGCTGTTGGATCCTCATCCTAGTCGGTCCATCAATCTACATCTATAGAGAGAGGCTCTTGAATCCTCATTCTAGTGACTCGATCCATGAATATATCAATCAATGACGAATACAGCATACTGGAGAGGCGCCAATTCCAGATACAGTTGCAGAGAAGAAATCAAGTGATGCAGTCATAATTTTGCAAATTTACATATCAATTCTTAGAGAGGCAAACTCTACTTATGCATGTGTATCGATTATGGTTGAATAGAAATTCAGTGGTTTAAAGGCTTTTCTGGACCAATATTTATAAGATATATACCCTTCTTTCTATAATACTGTGTACTTATTTAATATAAGACCTTGTAGAACCAGAATGAGAATCCTCGATTTGGCAATTATGTACTGTAATGTGGATTTCTTACTTACCAGAAGAGACCAGAGAATCACACAAAGTGTTTTATTTTAGTTCTAACCTAAATGTTGTGATATAGCCTACTGCGTGTCGTTGTTGAGTAGGAACGGAGAGAAGCCCGCTACTTTCATAGTTTGATAGGGCAGGAGGAGAGTTCATTAGTTTATCATATAATAATTAATGCAAATAGGAATACTTTAAATGAGAATTTTTTTTATTGTGATTTTTGGAAGTTTTTCTGGTTTAATTTTTCTGAAATCTAGCATGAACATATTGAAATCACAAGTTTGATAGGTAATCCTTGCACAATCAAATTGCTCTAGGGGTTTTTTAGGGTGCTAAATCCACATATACAGTAAAAAAGACCAGTTAAAATAACACAAATTATTAAAATCACAAGTTTGATGTGTAATTGGCACAATTGAGTGCAACTAAGGGTTTTCAAGGTCCTGAAATCCTATATTATATATATAAATATATATATATTATAAGACAATAAAAACAGTTTAAATAACACAAATTAAGATTTCAACCTCAAATTTTTCCTAAAGATTTTGGCCAACTGAAAAGATTCCCAAAAACTCACTAAATTAAATCCCAAATTCAAATTAAATTTTAACTGGAATTTGATTATTAGATAAATAAAAAAAGTAGAAGCAAATCTTTTATAAATTATTAATTAACCATATAAAATAAAATTTCAATTTTTTTCTAAAAAATATTTCAATATTAATATATTAAATAAAATTTATATATAAATAAAATATAATTTGTAACATTTAAAATAACCAAATATAAGAAATTTATCTATATTTCTTCTAACTAATAAAATCTATTTGTTTCAATATAAAGAGAAACATACATAGAGTTACTGAAAATATATTCATTAAAAAAAACTGCTAAATAATTAAAATCAACCTGCACTACCATCATTATTAATATATTATCATTATTATTAATAATAACTAGAAACAGTAGGTATCTCATGGATCCAGACAGGTTAATAATAACCAGTATCAGTAGGCATTTATGGATTCAGACAGGTTTTAAAAAATGCAGTTATCTATAATGCGAATTTTTGGAAGCTTTTCAGGTGAGTTTTTCCGGTCAAAATCCGATCGCAATTTATTGGAATCCCAAGTTTGATAGCTAGTTTCTGCACAATCAAAGCGTCCCAGGGATTTTCAGGGTGCTGATTCCAAATATGCAATTAAAAAACCATTTTAACTGCAACAAATCAAGATTTAACCTCAAGTTCTTCCGGCCAAATTCTATCACCGAAATCTCCAAAAAAATCTCATTATAAATAACTCCTTTAAAAATCAATAGTTCTTTCTGGAAACCGCTGAACAATGCTCCTTAATAGCCCTTATCAAGAATGTGAACTGTATTTTCTTGTGTTACAACCCCACCTCTTCAGTTGCCTTCGGCCTGATTAAATCCTACGAAAATCAAAGGCTTACTAGGCGAACCCAATCGAACATCCCGAATTTTCAAACTTTTCCTGCTATTACGGCGGAATTTCGTAATTGTAGTTTAAATCTTCTCTGTTAGGTTAATTTTGTCAACGTCCCGAATTTTCAAACTTTTCTGGCCTAATTTTGTCAACATCCCGAATTTTTAAACTTTTCTGGCCATTATAGCTGAATTTGGTAATTATAGTTTAAATCTTTTATGTTATATTAATTTGGTATAAAATGGAGTAGAAATTTACAATTTGAGTTATAAAATTTAAATAAATTTAATATTAGAAATTATTTTAATATTTGAAATTTATTAAATTTTTAAACAAAATAGCTTTAAAAAAAATCCCTTATTTAAATTTAAAAAGACCCAATCTTAAATGTATTAACAATGCCTTTTATTTAATTTAAAAATTGAATTAAATTACTTTTCCACTGAATTGAACAGAATAGAGAAAGAAGGATCATCTTTCAACTAAATTAACTTGTTAGTATGTTTACAAAGATCTTTTCAAAACCTGAAAACTTTTATTTGCAATATGCACTTTTTTTATAAAACGGTGTTATTATATTTACAAAGATATTTTAAGAAATCAAACTTTTTAATTTACGAGCATTCTGAGTGGTTGCTATGTTTATAGAAAAATCTGGGCGATAGCTAGGCTAAATAGACCCTCGGCCTATTGCAAGACCTGACCCCAAGAGCTTTGGGTGGATTTGACCCTGTAACCTCCTATGATGACACAATTTTTGACCAACTGAACTAACCTTTGAAATTTCAAACCTTTTACTTGTATTAGCTGGATTTTGAGATCGGATTCAGTGAAGGACAAAAGTCTGTCACAATTATTCTTCGGTTCAATTTGGCGTATTAGCTGGATTTTGACTTATTGTTAGGATCGGATTTAGTGAAGGACAAAAGTCTGTCACAATTATTCTTCGGTTCAATTTGGCTTATGGTCAATGAATGCTGGTCGGAGTAAATACTTTGGGTGGGAAATAGATTTTTGGGATGATTTTCCTATATAAAATTGATAAAATTATTTATAAATAGTGGGAGTCGTTGGAAATAATTAATTTTAAATCACATATAAAATTTCAATTCCTTCTTTCTATATTTTATTTTTATTTGAAAATAATGAAGAAAAATAAATGGTGGTGATTATAGATTTATCCACTTAATTTGGATGAACAGGGCGATACTAGAAAATACTGTTAGGTGAAGTTTGAGAAACATCTGGATCAGGGATCAAAATTGAACACATCAGAGCCCTTCAAAGGGTCTTTGGCACGTCAGAGAAGTGCAGAGAAAATTTTACCAGTCAAAAAAAATTTAAAAATTGATTTTTGTCATTTAAAAAAAAAATTGGAATAATATCAAAAAATTCTTTAAGAAGTGTTGTCAAATTGTCAACCTCTTTTTTAAATTTCATTTTTTTTGAAATTAGAATTTTAGGAATGTTGAATTTGTAAATTTCTTTTCATGTTAAAACTTAAATCCCATTTCAAAAACTCCCATTTCAAAAACAACAGTTTCCTTTTGAGTTGTTTTTTCTAATTGTGCATATGATGTAAGTTCTTATTAATTATTATGTCACAATTACCTTTTGATACCATTACATTTGGCAGATGCTCCCATTTCAAAAACAACAGTTTCTTTTTGAGTTGTTTTTTCTAATTGTGCATATGATGGAAGTTCTTATTAATTATTATGTCACAATTACCCTTTGATACCATTACATTTGGTAGTTTCTATTGAGAGCGACTAGATGTCAATATGGGCCATGTATTAGGTATTTCACTCGGTTGTGCCTGAAGGCTTCCCAAAGCAAGGTTTGACAATGATTTAAGCTGGAGAGGAGCATAGATTCATCATTCACCGAACGCCTGTCAAGCAAGGTTTAAGCACGATTTATGCTTGGAGAGAAGCGCATTCAACAGGGTTCCTAACATACTGGATTTGATTTGTTTACGATCCCAATTCCTGGTATGTTTTCATATTAAAAAAGGAGATACCAAAAACATATACACCTTTGTACACTCTTTTGTTGAATACTAAAACTGTTTAGAATTTTACTGAATTTTTTCATTCATGCAATAAACTTAAATTTGATTGAGCTACTTGTATATTGGCTTGAATGTTCTGGTCACAAAAATTTCCTACAAAATTAATCCTTATCTGAACTGGAGCAGGAATATAGGTCTCCTGTTTATCCATTAATAGTAAATGCATCTGATATATTAGGTGCGGCTCATATCAGACCTCCCTTATACACAACATCCATGGGGTTGTTGTTCCACCATTCTCCTGTGAAAAAATAAAAAAAAAAATTGAAAACAATTTACTGTTGTCAATTGAATTGCTCTTTTTTTTTTTATGCTTTTCATTATAGAAGTGCGACCTGAATATGTGCCCTTCTAAATGAAATTAAGATCTGCCCTTCAAATTTGATCACTGATCTGGATATCTATATTGGTAAGTTTAAACATTAATCTATTTTTTTCAATTTAATTTTATATAAAAAAAGATCCAGATAGAATAAAAGAGCTACCATTGTGAATATGTAGTATTAGGTAGTAGTAAAAATGGAATAGTACATGTACCTGAACTGGTTTGTAAGGCAAGGCTCATCACAGCCGGATTGTTCACCTTGGTGAAGATGCAAAGACTCAGGGGGCATGGGTAAATTGCGCTTCTTGACCGAGGCCACGATAACCTGCGCGAACCCTGCGAGAGCGCTGCCCTGTGGAACTTCATACCGGTAATTTGGCACGCCCATAAGCAAGAAGATGGAGGACATGAGCATGCAAGCAGTACAGAGGCTGAACCCTAAACCCCAGCTAACATAGCTTTGAATGTACACGACGACAGTGAGGGAAATTATAACAGCCACATGGCTTGCGAAGTAATACCAGTTGAAGTAGCTCTGCAACCATCTTTTCTCCCTCTCTCCACCCTGATCGAACTGATCCGCCCCGAAGGCCATGGCAGACGGCTTTGTCCCGGCAGAACCCCCCGCCATGACTGTGAAAAAGAAAACCAGAAGAACTAATTGCCCCGCAGATGCACTCTCGCATTTGTTCAACTTCTTGTCCGTGGCGCTGCAGGAAGACGGCAAGAGTCCCGGGATTACAGCCGTGAGCGTCAGAATAAAGATTCCCTGCAAATCGAATTATGATAAAAACACAGGCAATATTTCTCTTGATCTGGTCGATTAAGAAAAAACGTTGTTGCAATTGAAGGCTGATCGATAAGATACAGACCAGAAGATATAAAAAACAACCGATGCTTAACATTCCAAATCGGCCAACGTAGGAGTCTGCCAGAAAGGCGCCGGGCATGGTTGCAAGGCCCATTGTTCCAAACCAGGCATTTAGCACACTGGCAGCTGCCACTTTCTTCATGTTATATTTTGTAATCAGGTATACCATCATGTTCGCTTGCACCCCCACCACTGCGAGCCTCTCGCAGGTCTCGGTACCTGTAGGTCAACGAAGAAAATTCAAGGATCATATTATAACCCTACCCATTTAGTTCTGGCTGGGTATTCATCACAGGTGATTTGAGATTAAATGCAGTTATAGATTTCACCTATTATGAAAGGCATGGTTTTCAAGCCGCCGGTTGTTCTTGGCTGTTGACCATCTGCCTCGTCGTTCCCCAACTGTCGATACGGTCTCTTCGCTGGCAGAGAAAAGAATGAACGCAAATGATCATTTACAGATGGACTGTCATGCTTTTCACTTCCCGAAGGCCGGCCCGATTCGTCCATTTGCAAAGCTAATTCGACTACCCTTTTCTTTTCTGCCATTGCTATGGCTCGGCAAGATCTGGTACCTATGAAATAAACATATGAATGAACTTAGTTCATAGATCTATATAATAATACAGAAACAAGTAAATTTAACTAAATGTTTTTTTGTGAAGGTAGTTATCAATGAACATCCATAACTCGTTTGCATGCTTAACTAAATTGCAGATTCTAGAAATATTGGGAAATTGAAACAATAAATAGCCTTACCAGGAGCAGTTCAGCACTGAGATGTTGTGAGTTCCACCCCCAAAAGATAACGGACTCTTTCTTGGGCCAAAGAATTGTCTCGTTGGGTTTCTTGCATGTGTATTCAAATATTTAAATATGAAAGGAACTTGAATGGGCGTGTATCGCCAGTTTTCTTGCATCTCGATTGGATTATTTAGATGGGAAAGGAACGTGATCAATGGGCATGTTGCAAGTGGGGTGCACTCCTTTTCACGGTGCCTGTCCCGAGATGCCTATCCCGAGAGCAGAGTAGGTTGGAGAATGACGCTAGGCTCCGGATAATAGTAACAGTTGACCTTAAAAGAAAAATTACCTTCAGATTCTTTATAAATTTTTATGAATTTTTTAACAGAAGGAGACGCTTCATTGCCAGTCAAGGTTTGAATAGTTTAATGCCAGTTAGGTTTTAGATAGTTTAATATGGTAAATGATCAATCAACACTACCCACCATATTGACCACCAAGGAAAAAATGTCAGCTTATAACTTAAGCACAAATTTAATATGACTGGAGAGGAATTAAATTTTTGTAAGTTTAAATATTTTTTAGAATTCAAAAATATAGTGTGTAATTTTTTATTGTTTAAATTGTATTATTGAATGCCATAGAGTATATAGATTATACTCTTAATCTAAAAAAATCTTTGTTGGGTTTGGAAAAAAAATACATATATTTAAAAAATACACTCTAGTTCAAAAGTTTTAACCATAAAACTTATTTTTTTCAATAGTTTTATATGATATATGTATTATTTTTTTAAAAAAATAATATATAATATATACATAGTTATATAAATATTTTACTATATGTACTTTAGATATTTTATAGTGCACATTAGAACGATTTTTTTATTATGATATATTATGATTTTTTTAATTATTGATATATTTTTAAGTATTAAAAATTTTATTGATAACTCATATTGAATATTTTATTATATACAACATTAAATATTTTGTTTCAACATTTTCTTTTATATAAGTAAATATATATGAAGTTGATATCCACATAAATAGGTAAGATAGATCTTCAAATATTTTATTTAAATATAGTGTTGAAATATTTTTGAAAAATATAAGAATTCAATATCATAGTTTTTTTTCCTATATTAAATCATATGGACAACTAACTAAATATGTATAGCATATTCACTTTTTGTTTTTTATCATAGCCATATTGCTTATATATAGAGAATATTTTATTTTTATTTTAAGAGAGACAAGTGTCAACTCCACTTTGAGCATTGTTTTTTATTATGACCACATTACTCATATATTTAAAAAATGTTTTGTTTTTATTTAAAAAAATAAATGTCAATTCCACTTTAAGTGTAAACATAATTTGTTATAGCTCAGATACCACGTGTTATAGCTTTGATACCACTTGTTATAGATCTAACTCAGAATATATGAGAAATAACAAATATACCTAATAATAACAAGATCAAAATAGATAGAAATGCTTCTTTATTGATATCAAAACCCTTAAGGTAGGGCAACACCATACATTCACTCCTTAAGGAAGGAGAACACTCCACAAGTCATATGCCTGTACATACAATAATCCTTGACAATTCCTTGACCTTATTCCTTGACATCTCTCCATGTGGAGTTTCTAGCCTCTATATAGGCCTCATACATACAATACCATGGGTCATTACCATGGTTCCCTCATACCATCGAACTAATACCATGGGCTCATTACATTATTACTAACTACTTGTGGTCCCTTACATGATATGGGTTAACCACCTTATTTATTACTATGGCCCATCCCATTATTACATTATTACCTTAGGTACCTCCCTTTGTACTCCATATTATCCCTCTAGGTATATAACATAATTACATTAAGTTATATAATAAACCTCTTGACTCAATTACCTATACTTATTAAACTAGCCTTATATTCACGACTTTCAACCAAATTTAAAAAAATAAATAAATAAAAAACCTACCTTTTTCGCATTTCAAATTTATAACGAACTTAAATATAAAAAACAATCATTAATGAATTGAGATTTAAAATATATCGATCTTTATAACAGAAAATTGAATATCTTATAACATTCATTTATTGTGGTAATATAATGTACAAATTAATACAAACTCTATGTTTATTATGCCGTAAGGCGTTTCCTTCTGAAATGAACTCCCCCAAAAGCCCTTCTGTTCTAATCATAGCCGTTAGATCTTTTGTTAAACAATTGAACAAAAATCAGCCGTCTAATTTAATAAAAAAATATTTTAAAACATTAAAATACCCTTAAAAAAATTCCGCTAGACATCTGTGCGCTTTTAACGGAGGAGTTACAGGTAAAGTTTATTTGAATTCTTAGTGGAGTTTATGGCAAGGAACAATACTCTCAGCTCCACATCTGTGCGCTTTTTACGCAGGAGTTCCAGGTAGAGTCCGTTTGAATGGGGGATCAATACCCATCTCATAACAAAGAAGACCTTAAACCTTTTGAATCCCTTCAGAGTGAATCCAATCTACATGAGAATGTTGATACCTATCAGGCCCTTTTTTGTTCTGCATAGCATTTGGGCTTTGCCAGCTTCTAGCAGGAAAGCTTCACTTCGGCGTAATTTTGGGTTGGATGGATGACAGTCGCTTCCCTCTTCCTCTATTTTGTGTTCAATATGTTGGCAGGGAGAAATGGTAACTTGGATCTGTACAGATGTCTGAGCTTGGTGGGCTACTATATGCTGCCGATGGTGATTTTCTCGGCATCTGCGCTTTTTATTCCACCTCAAGGACTTGTCATGTTTGTCATGGCGGCATTGACCGTGCTTTGGTGCACAAGAGCTTGTAGTAGTTTATTGATTGTCTTGGCATCTCACAACGATGAACAACGAGGCTTGGTGGCTTATGCTTGCAGCTTGATTAACATGTTTTTCTTTCTCCTGGTGATTTTCTGAAAGGTATTTGTTTCGGTGGCACAGATTTTTTGTAGTAATTGTTTGGAGTGGGAACAGGCGGAGAAAAATTCAACTACATTCGTGGGCTTTGGAAACAAATCCATTGTCAAGCTTTTGTAATGTTGTATGGAATATTTTCTTGAAAACGAGGCAAGAATTACCTTAATTTTTTAAAATCTTAACAGAATTTTTGTTGTCTTTATGGTAGTCTTTCTGATCCATAGGCTTAATTTAATTTGATTTGTAGACATTCTTTCTTTTGTTAACATAGATCTGTAATTCTAGACAGAGCAGCGGAGAGTTTTCCTCAACAAACTCCTCGCTAGCATCGGATGGATTTCATAGCTTTGTGCTCGAAGGGTGAAGTGAGGACATGATTGATTTTGTCTCAAGTAGAAAGAACGCTCCAAATTTCAGATCGGTCTTAAAATATCACTGTTGTAATAAAAGTGTTTGTAATGCGTGTCAGGGCATATAATAGTCTGGCAGTATAAGTAGGATCACAATGGCATATTTTGTGAGTGGCTCAAATTAGATATGAAGTGATATTTATTTGTTTACCAAAAGTGAAAGCTTGAAAAAGCTTCTTCAGGATAGAGAATATTTACATAACTCACATTCAAAAGTGAAGCCACCAGTGCATCCGCTCTGAGATGATCAATAACCACCCTGTAATGCAACATTAAATGCAGTGAATTATAAGTTGTTTAATCTAAAACAAAATTAAGATACAATGCCTTATAGGCCATCTCACTCAGCATTTAATGCTATGCTGCGGAGAAATTATTTTCAAATTAAAGTACTTATAAACAACTTAACACAACATTTAATACCATACTTTAATATGACTATTTTCATATCCAACTTATAATTAGCTCATGCAACATGGTGCTACATCAAACTACCCAAAACAGTAGTTGAATTCAACAATCAAAGAATATAATTCCAAAAAATGACCTCCAAAAATGCTATCAAAAGGGACATCCACATAATACAAATTTCAATCATTAGCTTACTTCCAAAATCAAGGTATATGATTCCCAAAATGGCATATAAATCCTATCAGTAGCCACAACCATTGAAGCTGAACAGTCCGCATAACATATAATAACTAAATGCTTAACATACAGTTGGATTTGTATGAATTCATTTTCTTACAAGTGTTGAGCATTCTTTGTTGTATTAAATATTATAGCAAAGTGTGTAGAGGTCATTGGAATTGGAATTTAAGTGTAAGCATTTTGTGGTACATTCATAGATGTTATAGCAGAGTGTACCAAGTTCATTGAAATTGGAAACATTTCAGGGGAATAATTTTTATATATTTAATAATTTTTATTGTTATATATTTGATATTGGCAAGATTCAGGATCTAATCAGTATTTTTGGAAGACTGTTCTAAGTAAGACTTTACTATTCACCGCAATATTAAAATAAAAATACTCAATCAAATCACAACTACTGCTATTCACCTCAACATTAAAATAAAAATATTTTCTATTGTTATACATTTTAGGGCACAAGTACTCAGTTTGCATTACAATTACCCACAACTTATGTTTAAGTGCAACTTTTATAAATGGATTTGTTTGGTCATTGACTAAATTAAAATCTATCTTTGTGGGTCACCTAAATCTGGTGAAATAAACTTTATGGTTTTCATTAATTCACTGCATGTTAAGTTACAGCCCTATGCCTAAATATGTAGACAAAAAAAAGAGATGATTTTTAATTAATTTTTATTCATCAACCGCTCCTTGACAAGATGGCTGTCTGGCTAAAACACATGCAGAATTATGGGTTTAATGATATAAAGTGCTGAAAGAAATGCATGATACCGATTTGGTACTCAATAGAAGCTCCAAGCGCATCTTTATCATAATGATGGATGAGTTCTTTACTCTGAAAGCATCATGAGGCATTGAACTTCACTTCTACGTTTGTTGGATTTTGACTTCTGATAGCAACAACTTCACATTTCAAAAAAAAATGTTGAATTTCTACCTAGTTAGGTTCTGATGATTGAAAGTTTAATTGAGTTTTCGCTAAATTGTGAGGGTTATAAATTCACAACCAAGGTGCTAGCAATGATGGACACCGTCTCCACACTGTAAGAAGCTTTGGCTGCCCTGGAAGGTGGTTTGATGGAATTGTTACTTGCTTTCTTGATCTCAACAGCTTTCCACTCATTTTTATGTAGTAAGGCGTTTCCCTCTGAAATGAAATCCCCCAAATGCCTTTCTGTAGATGTCCTAATCGTAGCCGTTAGATCTTTTGTTAGACGATTGAACAAAAATCAGTCGTTTAAAAAAACTCACATCTGTGCGCTTTTTACAGAGGAGTTACAGGTAGAGACCATTTGAATTCTTAGTGGAATTTATGGCAATGAACAATGCTCTCCGCTCCACATTTGTGCGCTTTTTACGCAGGAGTTCCAAGTAGAGTCCATTTGAATTGGGGATCAATACCCTAACAAGGAAAACCTTAAACCTTTTGAATCCCTTCAGAGTGAATCCCAATCTACATGAGAACGCTGACCTATCAGGCCCTTTTTTGTTCTGCATAGCATTTGGGCTTTGCCATCTTCTAGCAGGAAAGCTTCACTTAAGAGTAATTTTGGGTTGGATGACAGTTGCTTCCCTATTCCTCTATTTTGTGTTCGATATGTTGGCAGAGAGAAATGGTAACTTGGACCTGTACAGATGTCTAAGCTTGGTGGGCTACTATATGCTACCAATGGTGATTTTCTCGGCATCTGCACTTTTTATCCCACCTCAAGGACTTGTCATGTTTGTAATGGCGGCATTGACCGTGTTTTAGTGCACAGGAGCTTGCAACAGTTTATTGATTGTCTTGGCATCTCACGGCGATGAACAACAAGGCTTGGTGGCATATGCTTGCAGCTTGATTTACATGCTTTTCTCTCTCCTGGTGATTTTCTAAAAGGTATTTGTTTCGGTGGCACAGATCTTTTGTAGTAATTGTTTGGAGTGGGAACAGGCAGAGAAAAATTCAACTGCATTCGTGGGCTTTGGAAACAAATCGATTGTCAAGCTTTTGTAATGTTGTATGGAATATTTTCTTAAAAACGAGGCAAGAATTACCTTAATTTTTTAAAATCTTATCAGAATTTCTGTTGTCTTTATGGTAGTCTTTCTGATCCATCGGCTTAATTTAATTTGATTTGTAGGCATTCTTTCTTTTGTTAACATAGATCTGTAAATCTAGACAGAGCAGGGGAGAGTTTTCCTCAACAAACTGCTTGTCAGCATTGGATAGATTTGACGTTAGAACTATATTGCTTATATTTCCTTGTCTCTTGTAATATTTCTATGTATGGTTATGTCGTATGGTATGTAAGTTTCTTGATGGAGCATGGCAAAACTGCTCTACATGGTAATATTTTGGACTTGTGTGAATGGCACATGGATCTATTGCATTATTTTGCTTTGTCGGGGTGTGTGCTGAAAAGTTGAGTATGTTGTTCGTCTGCAATGTTACTAATGGCACTTAGTTTTCGTATGTGTTATGTCATGATTGCACATGAAAAGTGAGAAAATTGTTGCAAAAATTTAGTTCCTGGTGGAGTTTAAATGCCACACCTGTTTGTCCTTAGAAAAATAATCAGGGGTTATTTTACAACTATTTCTTTAGTCAACAAACAAGGATTTTATTAATATACAAAAGAAAGCACTTAGCGTTGATTTTCAGTCACAAAATTATGGGGCTTTAGTTTAGATCTTGGATCCTAGTTTTGCAGTTCAGAAATAAAATATTCCCGGGCCATATCCGTGTTTGCAGTGGTTCAAAAGACAGATAAGGGGAAACCAAAAAACAGGTGTGACTTTCAGATCATCAGCTTCTACCAGATTTATCTATTAAATTTCGCTATTGGTGCGTTTATCAGCTAGGCTTCTCCAAGAAAAAAGTACTAAGATGAACTTGATTACTTAAGCTCAGATTTTACTAAATATTGCTAACTAACAGGTATCAGAAAATAAAAGTCTGTAACCAGATTCAATCCTGGAGGAAGGAGTCACTGGTGTGGTGTTGGCTTTCCCAGGTTCCAGCTTTCCATCTCCATTGAATCCACAACTTGGCGACTCATCCCCAGAGAACAGTTGATCCCCAACTTGGCCAAAATGTATTGTGTCATAATACTTGTATCTTCTATGACAAGTTCAATGGACTGGGGCATGGTCTACATTCCCTCGTGGGCTGCTTGTTGTGAAACCCCTCCCCTGTAAGAGCAACTTCGTTATTCATCTGCATCAAAATCAACATTTCTATTATCATGTCAATCAATAGTCTTCCCTACACCCACCTCCTCACCCAATCAACTTTCCTTTGCATTCTCATATCTAAGAAGGAG
>APFE030029902.1:5657-36518 GCA_000404065.3 Pinus taeda
CAAGAAAGCTAAAAAAATCAAAAGAAAAGAAATAAAACAAGAAGGCTAAAAATCAAGTTGGATGTAGACACATGGAGTGTGTGCATGTGGTTCCCCATCCAATGTTGTTCTATTTAATAGATGGTGAGGAAGATGAGAGGCATTCTTGCATTCTATCATTCCGAGATGCTATCTGTCATTCTCTTGGGAGAATGGTATACTAATACTTAGGAGCACTGGCAGTAGTCGTTGATTGAAGGCTCGGGGGTGGCCAGTTGTAGCAGAATCCTGCACAATTGAGCCTACGGTTGGGAGGAGAGTCGACCCCAAAACCTTGTTGCGGTAAGCCTACTCCTACCACAGGTAAGCCTAGGTTTCATAGTTTAAATTTAATGTTAAAATTAATTAGATAGCTATTTTGGGGTTGTTACATTTTCCTCAGAGAAGATTGAAGGGGTTTTGAACGGGTCTAAGTTGACAAAAAATCTGTGTATTCTTATGAGTGTTGCTAGTTTGGTTATGTCCATATTTTTTTTTCAGCATGTGTTGATAGCCCCATGTGTTTTAATCTGAAAAATTTTATTTCCAGAATTCTATATGTTGAATGTATGTTTATGGGAAAGGGAATTTAACTGAATGGGAGTGATAAGGTGAAATTAAAACCGGGTTGGGATTGCAGGAAACTTTTTTTTAGTCATCAAATTTCAACAACTTGATGAACATGAAGAAGTGATAATAGTTAATGATTTGAAAATTGTCTTAGAAACAAAAGGGAGAAATGGTAATGACATGAACCAAGATGACGCTAAAGTGAATCGAAAGATTATTTATGTGAAAAGACAATTCAATGGTTGATGAAACTGCGACAGGAAAAGACATATATATGCATGCAAGGAAGGAATGTCAAGGAGAAGGATAAGGAAGATATTTCAAAACTAAGACCATATTTTGAACAAAAGGAAAACAAAGGAAGCTTTTCTGGGACAAAGCAAGGTGATGCATGTTGGAAAATCAAAGTATTTGTAGATTATAGTTGACTTTCCTTACTTGATAATTACTTGTGATATTTAGTTGGCCTTTTGTTACTTTTATTTCTTCTTCATCAAGCAATTACCAAAAACAGTAAAGATCACAAAAAGAAAAAATACACAAGATATAGGCTCCAAGCCAAGGCAAAACCCCTCCAAGGGATTACTTCTCTTCTTATAGAATCAATTCAAAATGAGAATTCCAAGACCCAAAGAGCAAAGACAAGATTCCTCCAGGGCACCAAGTCAACCCTTCAACAAGATCTCCTTAAAGAAAGATGAAATCTTCCAAGGTCAACAAACATCGAACCTATTCAAAGTCTTATCCAAACGAGCTCGCCCTCCTCCTCAGATCTACACCTTTGCCCTGGAATTAACCCAAAAACCTTCTATTTTCACATGTGTGGACATAATTATGTCTGATTTCAGCCTTCCTTCCTTCGCCTGGTCTTTCTCCTTGCCTTCTTTTCCTTCACACTTATTTTCCTTATTTTTTTATATATAACATATACAATGTCATGATTACAAAAGTCATTATAAAGACCGAATCTAATTACATTCTCCAACAAAGTAGAGCCTAAAGACATGGAAGTACATGACAAAACTATTGTGTCATATGCATATCAACAGAATGAACACTAAAAGGATCTTTTGGAAACAATTAAAGGAGAGATGGATGTAAAGCGTAATTTGGTTCCAAATTTTAAAATTTCAAATGTTAAATGTATTTTATAGGATGAAGGAAAAAATATTCTTGGAAATATGTTTACTTGTGCAGATGAAGATGAGATTTGGAATGAAGGAAGAAGTTTTTTATAACTCTTACCTAGGATATTGCTGAAGAAAAGGACTATAAAAGATGTGAAGTTGCAAAATGTAAATTGGTTTTGTTTGCAAATCAACAACGCATTGAAGACCAAATAATTGCTTGGGAAAGTGGAAAAGTTGATAATGAAATTGGGAATAGCATGAATACAAGGATCAGTTAGTAAGGTTTAAATATTCAAGTGCACATTTTTACAATAAAGGAGCAACACATAAATGATTCGTTTTATGTTTTCATTTCAAGCAAGGAGGCAGTTGTTTTTAACAGTGAGAAGAGTCATCTCAAAACAATGGACATGTAGACAATGGACGTAGCAGAGGAGTTATATCTTATTGTTGGCATTATGATATAGGTATTGTTCTTGATAGCAACTCTCTCAGATAAAAGATCACAGTACAATAGTTAACAGCACATAATTACAGATCAGACTACAAAGAATGAAGAAAGAGAGGTATACGCAGGTTCACCTTGACCAAGCTGTGTATACACGCAGGTTCACTGAACACAAGTAGCGTATACGTACACACGCACTCTCACAGAAGGAAAAGCGCGTATATCTTGGAAAACTAAGTATTTGGTCCATGGTATTGGTCCAAGGTATTTGGTTCGAGGTATTGACCCTAGGTATTTGGTCCAAGGTATTGGTCCTAAGTGGTTTTGGTCCATGGTATTGAGAAAGGCCTAAAACTATATAAGGAGGAGAAGATCATTAGGCCAACATGTGCAAGTATCGAATATCTGATTAAGTGTGAGATCTAGTATACAGGTTATTGGCTTATGGTGCTTTACTTGATCTGAACCAAGGATGAACCTTAGCGGTTGATGAGGGATTAGATCTAATGATGGATCAAGATCTTAAGGGTTGAAATGAATTATCATTATTTGTTTTTTCTCATGTATATTCTATATCTAAATACTGACGCATGTATTATTCTGTAAATGTTATGATCTGGGTATAACTGAAGTCTGGAATAGCTGTAAAATTATGAGTTAACATTTACGGATGTATACGCTGGTTGGATTTGATAAAAGCGCATACACACGTTGGTTCAACACAAGGAAGTAGCGTATACCTTATGAAGAATGTTTCAGTTGTTTCTGTTTGTTGTTGCAGGGTTCTGGGTTCTGTTCTGGTGACAGTATTCTGAATGATCAGATTCAGGAGTTTCAGTGATTGGTTATGTACTTGATGATTGTATTGCAACTATGATGTTGCTGATGGGTCCAGTATGAAAATTGAATGAAACGTAGCCTTCAGATTGTGGTGTTGTGTTCCAGGAGTATCCAGCCTAAAAAACCATGAAACGTGGTCCTTGGTAGAAGAGTATTTTCTGTAGGGTGGCACCTACGCACTACTAAAAAAATTGGCTATTACAAGAGCTAGGGGGTTGTAGCCCCCTTTTAGTAGGCGTTGGAGAACGAGAGAAGGTTGCGGCCTTCTGCAGGTGGGTGCCTGCGTGCTGGTATAAGTATGCACCAGTACAATATTGTAAAAATATTTTCTTATTATTAAAAGAAGACAGAGACGACAACAACAAGTGGTTTATACCCACATTGGGTTTCCACCTTATATCTTGGTGTTCATGTGTGTTGCTTATGTGTGATGTTTTATTCTGCTTTTACTACACTATCTAATAAATCTTTGATATACTAGTTAAATTTCAATACATGATAAATCGTCTAAATCAAAAGTTATCTGCATATATGCTGGTTGCTTTAAGTACAGTCGCATATACACGCTAGTTCACTTAGCTGAGTAGCATATATAAATCTGTTTGGGAAAATAATTATTGATCTGATAATACTGATTCACCCCCCCTCTCAGTATTATTTCCAACAATTGGTATCAGAGCAGGTACTTCAGAAGAAGCTTGATCACTTGAAAGGAGATCCATCATCATGAGTAATCAAGAAAGTGTGGGATCCATTAGACCGCCAATATTTGATGGAAGCAATTTTGTTTATTGGAAAATAAAAACCACAACCTATCTACAATCGCTTGGAACGGATGTCTGGGAAATTGTGGAAGGAGGATATACATTTCCAATAGCAATTCCTACAGATATGGCAGGTAAGAAGCAATATGAAACCAATGCCAAAGCTTTCAATACCTTATTGGGAAGTCTGTCACAATCAGAGTTTGTTAAAGTCATGGAGCTCAAATTAGCCAAAGAAATATGGGACAAAATCTTTCTGAGCTATGAAGGAGACTCTCAAGTAAAACGTGTTAAACTTCAAACTCTCAGAATTCAGTATGAAACTCTTAGGATGCAGAGTGATGAAAGTATAGCTAGTTACTTCCTACATATAGATTAGGTTGTTAATTGTATGAAGAATCTGGGTGAAGATATAAAGGAATTTACCTTAGTTGAGAAAGTTTTGAGATCTTTTTCTGCTAAATTTGAATCAAAAGTGTATGCCATAGAAGAAAAACAGGATCTGCAGACTATCACTATGACACAGCTTCATGGAAGCTTAACTGCCTTTGAGATGAGAAAACAAGGTCCATCAGATATGAGAGAAGCCACATTTAAAGTTTCAGCAAAAGGAAAGGAAGAACACAATGAATCAGGACATATTTCAGAAGAAGAAGATGAGGTAAACTTTGTCAAAAAGCTTCAACAGGGTTCCAGAATATTTAGAGGTAAGCTACCTTTCAAATGCTTTGCCTGTGGTAGAGTTGGTCATTATGCTGCCAAATGTCCTCATAAAGATAAACATGAAAAAGGGAAGGAATGTGCAAAATGGAATAGAAAACAAGTTGTAAATAAAAGAAGCTACTATACTCATGAAGATAGCAATGGTTGATCAAATAGTGATGAAGATGAAAATAGTAATGACTATAGACTTCTTATGGCTTATGAAGATGATAATTTTTGGATGCTTTAGAAGAAGACGAACTTCATGAAGAAATTCCTAAACTCAAAATCTATTTAGAATAAAAGAATATTATTACGGACACCTTGACATACCAACTTGTTGAAAAGGAAAAACACAATGAAAAACTAGATTGTGAAATTGTGGGTATAAGAAAGGATCTTAAGAAAACAAAATCTCTCAATCTTAGATTTGCTAAAGGATCAGAAACTTTAGATGAAATTATCAAAGTGCAGCGTTCTCCTCTAATAAAGACATGTTTTGGATATACTAAAGAAGCATCTCAATCACAAAAGTCGTCAACTTCCACTAAAAGCTATCTTGATGCAGCAAAGGCCAGCAAATAGTATGAAAAACGTCAGCAAAGGCATAAAGCAGATTACCAGGTCAATCAGACTGAAATTATTCTAAGGATGAATAAAAGCCACAACCAATCTCAGGTAAATCATACTCAATTTGCTCCAAAGATGAATATCAACATAAACTACAATCACCAGGTCAATAGATTCGATAGTCGCAGGGACTTCTTTAATGGGAAATGTTTTTCATGTCATAATTTTGGACACAAAGCTGCTCAATGTGTTGCTTGCAAAACCATCATGAATAGAGAAGCACGAAATCAAAGGAATGTAACAGGGGTCAAGAAAAATTCCTATAATAACTTTTCTCTTCTTGAAAATGAAATAGAATGCCCAATCTGCAATAACTTTGGTCATGAGGAATCTAAATGCAGGAGAAAATTTCGGCAATCATCTCAAAAGGAGAAAATTCCATCGAATCCCAAGACATGGAGAAGGAAAGAATCTCAAACAGAAAGATGTTGTATAGTCTTGTATGCAGAAGAACAAGAAAATCAGTTGTACATCGACAGTGGATGCTCAAAGCACATGACAGGTGACAAAGAAAAACTTCACTCATATAATGCCTTAGAAAAGGAAAAGAATGTTTCATTTGGAAACAACACTCTTGTTGTCATAAAAGGTAAAGGATCTCTTTTCTTGAAAGAAAAGGTTAAAGATGGAAGTGTTATTGTTGGCTTATTGAGGCTTGACCCAGGTTCGGAAGAGTTATTAGCCAAACAAATCCCGCACTATCGGCCCTTCGGACAAGAGTTTGTGGAGTGCAGACTAAAGTCTCACCCGAGGTAATAGGGGAGGGTGCTGGAACCAGGTTTTCACACCCTTGGGATGTCTAGATGTGGTTTGGAAGGGGTCGCGAACCGATCTGAGAACTCACACTGTTCTACGTGGCTTTGCGTAGCTCGGGCGCTTCCTTGATTTTTATTAGTATATGTGTTTATTATCACTGAGATTTACTTCTTAAAGTCTTAAGCAAACATTTAATAATGATAACCTATGCGCGCAATCATAAATATGCATAAATTCAGATCATAAGCAAATAGAAAGATTCGAGATCAAACACACAATGATTTAGAAACTCTTAGCTTTATTTATCTCTTGTTTAGTAAAACCAAATCTGCCCTACGCACTCAGCTGCAGGGGTCTGCCCACACAGCTGCAGACTCTACCAGGCCTCTATGCACACAGTTGCAGAGCCTCTCCTTATCTACCAACACCCTCGACTCAAACTTTCAGATGCAAAGAGAATATTGCCTTCATAAACCCATAACACTCAAGATCAAAAACCAAAAACTGCCTTCTAACCTTAGAGCCTTGTTCTATTTATACATTCCCATGGTTCGCGGACTAGGGGCAGGCCATCTCACTTTCTATTTTCTTACATTATTTTCTGGCGGACAACCCTTTGACTTGACTTATTACAATTCGCGCTTTGCGTACTTCGCAGAACCTTTACCATATTTCTACCCAAAATTGTGGACTTCAAGCCCCAAGACCGTTACGCGAGGGATCCACTACCCAACAGGCCCCCAACACAATCATCGTGACTCGTCCCGAGTCACTCGACTAGCGCGGCAATCTTCGTGCGAAGGTCATCCAGCAACTTCTATGCTTCGCTTATGCTCGCAACAAATTCCTCCACCATCTGTTGTACCCGGTGTACACAAGTCGTCGATGCATCAATATCAATTACTTGTATGGGTTCATATACTGCCTGCATGTGTACTAACTTTCCCTCGATGGTGGTGGAGACCGTGAATGCCTCATCAAGCCAAGGCTAGATACATTATTTAAGCACTTCTACCGAGCAACATCAACTTGTGCCTTGAGAACCTAGGCCTCCTTCATTTTGACCAATCGCTACGTGATGGCGACCATTTGCACAGTCCCTCGGACCCTGTATAAACCTGTTGTAACTCTCGTGCTTCTATCTTTACCTGCTGTAGCATTGGGTCTTCCTGGAGGGAGGTGAGCATAAGGAGGGACTGATCCAACAATCCCGAACAATCTTGGACAACGTGCTCTATCACTTCCAATCGTACTTGAATTTCTACGCGGTGTTGCTCTCGAACTTCTGAGGTGTAGGTAGCTGCACCTTCAACCGTAGCTCCGCAATTTGTAAATTTAATTCCCATTGAGCTTTCGCAGCCTCCTCTTGGGCCGTACGGAATCCTGCAGCCATGTGATGAATCTTGTTAGCTATTGGAAGCTGCGGGCACAACCAACTCTGGTACCTTGCTACAGACCTCCACCACGGCCTGTTCCAATTCCTTGTTGTGTGCGACCAAGTCATTGCGTTTTAGACTGACCTACTCCAGATTTGCCTTGTGCTCCATTAATATTTGGAGGGCATGGCCTTCCCTGGCCCGGAGTTAGCAGTGACCACATCCTGTAGCTGGTATAGGGTTTCTCTCGGAAGGACGACCAAATTCAACCCCCAAGTTCGCTTCTCACCTTCGGTGTTTGTTAGGACAACACCTACTGGCAATATTAAAGTGTTCATTGTGTGGGCTTGCACCATCTACTCAGCTACAGATGTGTCATCTGCTAGGTTTAGTATCATCCTTCCCGGGGGTCACACCTGTAATGCCTGCAGTTGCACTTTGAGCTCCCCCAGGTCAGTTGTCTGCTCTGTCATCAGCTCCTCCAACACACCTTTAGTGTCATTACCCGCTGGTTCACTACTGTCAAGAAACTCTTTCTCCAAAGTCTTTGTTGTCTTTGTCTTTTTGTGTGTATGTGGCGACTCCTTGATGCGCGACCTCTTGACTTGGACCGATTTTGTGGTAATGTTTGTGCGTTCCTATATCTCCGGTTCCCTCTGCATGTCCTGCTCTGAGGACATTTCCTTATCTTCCTTGATCTCTTCGACGATTGCTTCCTTGGTCGTCTCCTGCTGCAAAGTTGCCTTCGGTCCCTAACGCGTCCTTTCCGCCATTTTAGTGAGTTGCAGCTGGATTTTCTTCTTTTGCTACTACGTTGCCCGCCTTTCTGATGTGGCCAAATCCGAGGCGCGCCACTTCGGCGGTCATGCTGCCATTACTTTGTAAATTTCATTGTCCATTGCAATGAACAGAAGCTTTACCCATGTTTGTTTTGGATCCTTCCATGCCTGGATATATAGGTTATGCATGTCCACTTTGAACTCGGCCACGCTTTGCAAACTGTTGCATACTGTCGGGGATAACTGCGGTCTGCGAGCGATCCATGTCCAGATACTTGCCTCCATGAATATCCAAAACACCTTGACCTCATGAATCCTCGTGGAATCTTTCGTAGCCCCGAGCGAGTTATACCGCATTGCTTCAGGGAGGTTGCCCTCAATGTCGGGAAATTGGCTGCCCTACGACAACTCTCCTACAACCAGTAGGATTGTTAGGAGAAACCATGCGTAATGGAAAGTCTTACCTTGCTCCTGAGCTTCCCGACAATTCGTCAAAAATTCATCATAGAGAAACTGTACCAAGTTGAATTGAACCCCTTCTGCGCACTGCTCTGCGAGTGCAATGACAGTGGCTGGCACTTCATCTATGTAGCATTTTCTTAAGAGCTTATCGATAGATCTTTTCATATCTAGCTCGAAACTCCTATCTTAATGACCTGCCGCCTACTCCTCTTTGTCGTAACTCGAATTTCTTGTCATGAATAGTGACGATAATGGTCACCTCCCAACCTTCCCACGCAGCAGCGCAGCCCCTTCAGCGCGACCGAGATCTTGCTAACCAACTGGCCCTACACGAAACCTTCTTTCCATGCAGGTCTCTCGTAGACTTTTTTATAGTCCCACACCTCCTTTCAACTGCTTGGAGTGCTAAGACTGTGCTTTCCACAGCTAGTCAGGTAGTTGCACCCCAGGTGCGAGATTTCAACTTCCCTGCTAGCCCGGGCTGTGGGCACCTTTTAATTGCCTTTGTATTTGTTCTCCCATCATGCTCTGTTGTATATGGTATACTCCTCCATTGGTGTGGTCGCAGCCATTATAGCAAGGTCGCAACTCGTTCTAATACCGAGGTAGACCTGGCCAGGCCTAGTTTCCTTATTTGCATATTCGCGTAACCTGGTTGAGCGACGTCGACTTTCATTTTGCTGATTTCTTCATCCAACACTGCACTTTTCTTCCTTAGCTGTGCCCATTCTTCATCAATTTCATGAAGCCTTCTGCTGTTGCTCCGAATGAATTCCTGCAACCGCCAAATTTCATATGTCTTCTTGGTTCCATCTCGTCTTACCATTGATAAGATCACCTTCACCCCCCTCCTTTTGTTGATGGTCTTATAGGCCCATCTAACCCCTGGTACCCGTAGATTCCCATTGGATAGTCTTATCCAGCGGACGTTGCTCATGCTCCCCCTTGTTTTCCTGTGGGCTTTGTCGTGAACAACTGGCAAAATGCATCGTTGTGGAAAATTCTGATTCTTGATTCTTAGTCGGTCAAGCGTTTGCACAACATATACTTGCATCCTACGCCACCGATGGATGCTCACCCCACTTTTTCCTCCAAACCGTACGCGCCCCTGCCTTCTATATTCGCGCCACTTCCTCTTAGTCTTTTGGAGAGTACTCCACTTTGGTACAGTTGTTGGGCACAACGCCCCCTTTTGTGTACCTTGCTGCTTTTTTTCCAAAATTGCCGATTTGCAGTGGTCTATAGGTTCCTCCACATTCGATGCGCCCGCATCTGATGGCAACTCCCTTGCTTCTATCGTTACGCGACGTAATGATCTAACCATCATATTACAATTTAGTGTTGTTACCTCATGTAATCGGTTCTGCCATCACTCAATCTCTTCATCTGAGTTTGACATGCAGGAACTGTCGTGTTCCCATGAGATTCTCCCGTCCGCTATTAGATTCACCCGATCCTGATCTTGGGCTGTGATCTGGTAGCTATAGTCCAGTTCATTGTCACTGTCCTCATCGCGCACAGGCTCAGTGTAGCGCGCCCCTTCGGCTGGGTCCAGCGGAACCACTACGCGGAGGGACTTTTTTTCGAATATCATTTTTTGTCTCTTTAGGTTGATGACTCCATTCATATCCGTGGCCCAGTCTATCCCTAACAATGTAGGATACAGGTTACAATCATTCACAATTTCTATTATCTCAAAATCTATTTGTGCGCTTGCACCTTCTATGTCTACTGTAACTCCTTGCAGTCTCCCCATGGGCAAGATCTTTTGTTGGTTCACCATTTGTAATTGAATAGGCGACCATTGTAGTGCGGACCTGCCCATGTGCTCCCAGGTTTGTTTAGGTAGCACACTCGCATCTAACCCTAAGTCCAGAATAACCTGATCAATCTCATAGTCACCAATCTGGGTAGGCAACCACATTTCCCACTCGGTGCACAAAACATGCTTTCCGAGTTTCCGGACCATGCGCGGTTCACCCGACCCTGCGCACCTAGTTATCAGCGCTTGCAGTCCCTTAACTACTTTATTGTCTTGTAGTAGCTTCATGCATGTCTCTAAAAAGGTAGTTAGCATAGATGGATCCATTTTTGACTCAGTTCGATCCTTGCTACCGAAAGTGGAAGCCTCCGCGAAGCTCTTCTTAGCTTCCATAAATGTTTCCTTCGCATGTTCCAAATCAAACTCAGGTTGCTTTGTAGGGGCCTTGCGTACCCATGTATCCTCCTCAGGTTGCTTCCCCTTATCCTCTCCTGTAGCTGCACCACTTCTGAGCACCATGTTCACGTTAGGGTCTTCTTCGCACAGTTTATCCTTCATCATTTGGACGTTCTAAGTGGGAGTAGACTTAAGCACCCCTTTCCCGTGCATCTGTGCAATTAGTGTAGGGCAATCTACCGCTTCATGATCAAACTGGTAATAGTAAGGGCAACATGTTCTGGTCGGGTTCATGCAGTCACACGTGTAGTGCCTAGGTCCTCCACAATTGTAGCAAATTAATTTTCTACGCCCTCATCTAGGTCCCATTCCTCCTCATCCCCGTCCGCATCCCTGGAATTCACTGCGCGCTATTGTTGTAGCTAGATCCTAACCTCGCGCCTCCGTTTTCATCCTGTAAGCAGATGTATGATCCATCAGCATCTCATAACTTCGGCAATTTCATTCATCATGGCCCATCGATCTACAAAAATTGCAAAATAGCTACTGGGGGCGCTGTATAAGTTTCTGCAATAGATGACAGTTATTTGTGGTGTGCTTGACTCCCACCTAATAGATCGCGCACCAGAGTGTGGGCGCCACTTTTGGCCCCACTTATGCCTCTGGTCGCAATGGCATTGGTCCCCCCCCACCAAATAGTTCACGAATATCGGACAGTGATCCTTATCTTGGCCTTGGCCTTTAGATTATATGCACCACATCTCTTCGCGCACCTCTGACCAGGGGGCCTTCTCTTGTTTCAAGCTTTGAATCTCTAAGCATAGGTATTGTAGTTGCGCACGGATTTGCTGAACTTCGAACCTTAGATCCTGTATTGGCATTTCATGCAACCTCGTCGCTATCTCTAATGCTTCAACTTGGGTTGAGATCTTTTGTTGTGACAGCGCCATCCTTAGATGTGGTGTCAAAGATGCCACAAACCACACGCAATGCTGCGCATCTTTCAGCGTCATGTTAACCTCACGGATCATACTCTTCAATCTCTAATCCGGATCCCACGGAGTTTCACCGGGTAGCATCACGATCTTCTTGAACCCGATGCTCGACTGCGTCTCCGATTTTGGCCGGCTAAATTCTTTGTTTAATGCATCACGGATCACCGTTATTCCCGCATTCAAGTGATTGCTAGAGTACTTTATATACCACGTCAACGTGCGATCCTGTAGTGTGCTTACCGGAGTAGCCTTTTTGATGTTATCATCCATCACGCCTTGGGCTTCCCATACAGCCTTTACCACAAACCAGAACTGATCTGGTTCCTCATTTCCTACGCTTCTAAATATAGGAAACTTGATCACACTCGCCATTCGAACCCTCGGTGGTGGCGGGGGTGGGGTAGGCAAAGATGGGTTTAATGTAGGTGAACTGGGTGATGGCATGGATGGCGATGGTACCAGTGGAATATGTTGTTTTATTAATCAAACTGCGCTTCTCGAAGAGAACTCTGCGAGCTCCTCCTCACTTTCTCGCGAAAGTGAAATTAGGGGACTGTTCTCTAATCCTTCGATCCCTCGGTAGCCTCTTTTGCTCCACATTACCCCAGACGTAAATGAATGTGCATAATCCATTTTTCACATAACAACATCTTAATCTAGGTATTCAATGATTTGATGTACTTACCCCGCGGTCCTTGGAAAAAGCGTCTTTATGCCTCACTGTAACTCACAGTTGTGTCTATCACGAACTCAGTGATAAACCCTCCTACAATCCGATCCAACTAGTGATATACTACCCGTGCGATTTTATCTTCAGAAGCCTCTAGCCTGCGCACCAACTCTGGAGTCCACACGATGGGCTGTTCCAGTTTGCACCTTCCTTGACTGTCAGCTAGCCTTGCGATCCACTTATACAGTTATGTCGAGAAGGATGCAAAGAAGATCTCATGAATTTCTGTCTATATGTAGCAATCCAGCCACCATTCCTTAGATATTTGTGGATTTCTATTTTCTTGCACCACGAACTTGTGAAGCTTCTGATCCAACCAATCTTCAAGTTATTTCTTTGTAGGGTTCTAGTGTTCCAACATTAGAGATCCCTTAGGAAGATCCGGTCCCGGCAATGGAACCATTTGTTGGCTTATTGGGGCCTGACCCAGGTTCAGAAGAGTTATTAGCCAAACAAATCCCGCACTACCGGCCCTTTTGACAATAGTCCATGGAGCGCGCACTGAAGTCTCACCTGAGGTAGTAGGGGAGGCTGCTGGAACCAGGTTTCCACACCCTTGGGATGTCTAGATGTGGTCTAGAAGGGGTCACAAACCGATCTGAGAACTCGCACTGCTCTACGTGGCTTCGCCTAGCTTGGGCGCTTCCTTGATTTTTATTAGCATATGTGTTTATTATCACTTAGATTTACTTCTTAAAGTCTTAAGCAAGCATTTAATAATGATAACTCGTGTGTGTAATCATAAATATACATAAATTCATATCATAAGAAAACAGAAAGATTCGAGATCAAACACACAATGATTCAGAAACTCTTAGCTTTATTTATCTCCTGTTCAGTACAACCAAATCTGCCCTGCGCACTCAGCTGCAGGGGTCCATGCACACAATTGCAGACTCTACTAGGCATTTACGCACGCAGCTGTAGAGCCTCTCTCTATCTACCAACACCCTCGACTCGGACTTTTAGACGCAAAGAGAATATTGCCTTCATAAGCCCATAGCACTCAAGATCAAAAGCCAAAAATTGTCTTCTAACCTTAGAGCCTTGCTCTATTTATACATTCCCATGGTCCGCGGATCATGGGCAAGCCAACCCATTTCATATTTTCTAGCAGACAACCCTTTGACTTGACTTATTACAATTCGCGCTTCGTGCACTTCGCGGAACCTTTACCATATTTCTACCCAAAATTGTGGACTTCAAGCCCCAAGACTGTTATGCGGGGGATCCGCTACCCAACAGTTATGTATGTAGACGGTTTAAAGCATAACTAGTTGAGTGTCAGTCAAATGTGTGATCAAGGAAATGAAGTGGTGTTTCGATCAAATATATGTGTTGTTCGTGAACTTGATACACGGGAGACCATGATCAAAGGTATAAGAAATCCAAACAACTTATATATACTCAAGGGAGGACAACAACAGTGCTATCTAAGCAAAAATGATGAAAATTGGTTGTGGCATAGAAGATTGGGACATATAAGCTTCTCTCAAATAAGAAAAGCATGCAGATTCAAGGTTGTTCATGATCTTCCAGATATCAGCATCCTAGAAAATACAATATGCAAACCACGTCAATTCGGTAAGCAAACCAGAGTTCACTTCATTGAAAAACAAGGGTCAGCTAGTAAGCCTCTTGAACTTGTTCATATTGATTTATGTGGTCCATCAAGGAAAAAGTCACCTTGTGGAGAAGAATACTTTATTTTGTTCATTGATGATTTGTCCAGAATGTGTTGGATAGGTTTGTTAAAGCATAAAGATGAAGCATTTGAAAAGTTCCAAGCCTTCAAAGCTTTGGTTGAAAATGAATCAGATCGAAAAATTAAATGCCTCAGATCAGATCGAGGAGGGGAATTTACCTCGAATGAATTCTTTGACTTTTGTGAACAACATGGAATAAAAAGGTAATTCTCCACCGTAAGGACTCCTCAACAAAATGGAGTAGTAGAAAGAATGAATAGAACTGTTCAACAAATTGCTCTAGCTATGCTATATGAATCTAGAACTCTTGCAACCTTCTGGGGTGAAGCCGCATTCACCGCCGTAACTATTCTCAACCAAGCAAATGTTCGGGTAAATAGCACTTAAACTCCACATGAACTTTGGTATGGTAAAACTCCTACTATAAAATACTTCAAGGTTTTTGGAAGCAAATGTTATATCAAAAGGACTAATGAAAAACTTGGTAAGTTTGAGCCCAGAGAAGATGAAGGTATTCTTCTTAGCTACTCTTCTCGAAGTAAAGGATATAAATGTTATAATAAAAGACTTGGGAAAATTGTTGAAAGTATCGATGTTGTAGTTGATGAATCATGCAAAAATCCAAAACAAACAAAAACAGAAGACTATGACAATGAAGAAGATGGGGAGTATCTTCCCACATCAAATCATGATGATATTGAAGAAGAAACCAATGAAGCACTAGAAGAAGAGACAACGGTAGAAGAAAAGACTCCATCCAGGTATGTCCAGAAAAATCATCCAAAAACTCAAATTTTAAGGGAAAAAGAAGCAGGTGTACAGACAAAAATAAATATTATATAATCCTCAAGCTATCTAGCATTACTATCCTCCACCGAACCTCAAAATGCACATGAAGCATGCAAAGATGAATGTTGGGTCAAGGCCATGAATGAAGAACTTGAGCAAATTGAAAAGAATAATACTTGGGAATTAGTTCCTAGACCTCAAGATAAAAATATTTAGGAACCAAATGGATATTCAAAAACAAGTTGAATGAAAATGGAGAAGTCATTAGAAACAAGGTCAAACTTGCTTATAAAGGGTATGCTCAACAAGAAGGTATAGATTTTGAAGAAACTTTTGCACATGTTGCTAGACTTGAAGCCATAAGGATGTTTCTTGTTCTTTCTAGCTTTCAGAAATTCAAAGTATCCCAAATGGATGTAAAATTTGCTTTCCTTAATGGAGATTTAGAAGAAGAGGTCTATATTGAACAACCAGAAGGTTTCATTCTTGGAAATGATGCAAAACTTGTATGAAAACTCAGAAAGGCTCTCTATGGTCTAAAACAAGCTCCAAGGGCCTGGTATTACTGCCTTGACAAATATCTCCACCAACAGGGTTTTTCAAAAGGGTTAGCAGATAGCAATCTATATACAAAGATTGACACTGATAAATTGCTAATAATTGTTGTTTATGTTGATGATATCATTTTTGGTAGCAATGAAGAATCCATGAGTCAGAATTTTGCTTCAATAATGCAGCAAGAATTTGAAATGTCCTTGCTTGGTGAGCTTACCTATTTTCTTGGTCTACAAGTTCAACAAAATAAAGATGGTATTTTTCTTTCACAAACCAAATATCTCAAACAGATCTTGAAAAAGTACGGCATGGAAGATTCTAAACATGTATGTACCCCAATGGTAACAGGATGCAGTCTCAGCTCAAATGATGAATCAACAACAGTACATCAACCAACTTACATATCCATGATTGGTAGTCTTCTTTATCTAATAGGTACCCGACCTGACATCATGCATGTAGTAGGAATAGTTGGAAGATTCCAAGCAAATCCAATGGAATCATACCTTCAGGCAATCAAAAGGATTTTCAAATATCTCCAAGGAACACATAACTTTGGTTTATGGTATCCTAGAGATTCAGATCTTACTCTTCATGCATATACAAATGCAGATTGGGCAGGAAGTGTTGATGATAGAAAAAGCACTAGTGGTGGTGCATTCTATATGGGTTCCAGGTTAGTGTTTTGGTTCAGCGAGAAACAATGTTCAATTGCATTATCTACAGCTGAAGCAAAATATGTGGTTGTTGCATTTTGCTGCACACAACTACTTTGGATGATGCAAACATTGCAAGACATTCAAATCACATGTACTCCACCTATCTCCATTCTATGTGATAATACAAGTGCCATCAACATTTCAAAGAATCTAGTCGTGCACTCCAAGACCAAGCACATACCCATCAAATACCATTTTCTACATGAACAAGTGCTTGAACAGAAGGTCAAATTGGAATATATTCTCTCCAAAGAACATGTTGCAGATATATTCACTAAACCACTGCCCAGAAAGACATTTGAATATCTCAGACAAAAGTTGGGAGTAGTTGCTGCCTCATCCTGCTGTTAAATCATACTTTTCAGAAAATGATGACTATACGCGTGTTTCCTGAAGTGTAGTCGCGTACACATGCGGGTTTCTATGGGTCAAGGAGCGTATATGTTTTTCAGGCAAGAAAAATAGTGGGGCAGGCTCTGATATGTGTGCTCTGACTGATATTGATGATATGCTCTATTCGTTAATTTTATGTGACTAACAAATATGCCTTGATCTTTGACTTGTTAACAATGCACAGGTAGCACCAGAGAACATTAGCTTTCACGTACCTTCAACATTGTTGGCATTACAGTTGCAAAGGCCAGTTATGGATTCAGATATTTATACTATTTGCTGCTTAAGTCATGAAAAAGTCTAGGGTGTGATATGTCTTCTCATACATTTGAATGGGTCCTCTTGGAAAAATGATGTAATCCCCACTTTACATGGGATGAATGATGTAATATTTTTTGTTTTTGTCATGTATAAACAATTGGTATATCCCCACTTGGTTGGGTGGATGAGTCAACTTTGGTATATCCCCACTTGGTTGGGAGATGGATGTATGTATGAGTCATTGGTGATAGGAAGGCCATTCTCACATTGTTGAGTTATAGAGTCATCTTTTTGTAGACTTTGCTTGTGCTCAGAGGGAGCATGGACTCAATCATGGGGGCTCAATCAATACACTTCCGCATATCAGAGAATTCAGCATGCACTCAGGGGGAGCATGACCCTTTGCCCTTGATGTCAAAGGAGCAGAGTGACTTGATGTTGTTGTTGCCATCAAGTCCATATAAGTCCACCATTTAATAAGAAACAATACAACAGGTTAACAACACAGAATTATAGATCATACTATAGGGAATGAAGAACGAGAGGTATACATAGGTTCACCTTGACCAAGCTGCATATACACGCAGGTTCACTGAACACAAGTAGCGTATACGTACACACACACTTTCACAGAAGGAAAAGCGTGTATATCTTGGAAAACTAAGTATTTGGTCCATGGTATTTTGATCCATGGTATTGGTCCAAGGTATTTGGTCCGAGGTATTGACCCTAGGTATTTGGTCCAAGGTATTGGTCCTAAGTGATTTTGGTCCATGGTATTGAGAAAGGCCTAAAACTATATAAGGAGGAGAATATCATTAGGCCAACATGTGCAACTATCGAATATCTGATTAAGTGTGATATCTAGTATGTAGGTTATTGGCTTATGGTGCTTTGCTTGATCTAAACCAAGGATGAACCTTAGCGGTTGATGAGGGATTAGATTTAATGATGGATCATGATCTTAAGGGTTGAAATGAATTATCATTATGTGGTTTTGCTCATGTATATTCTAGATCTGAATACTGACACATGTATTATTATGTAAATGTTATGATTTGGGTATAACTGAAGTCTGGAATAGCTGTAAAATTATGAATTAACATTTACAGATGTATACGCTAGTTTGCTTTGATAAAAGTGCATACACACGCTGGTTCGACACAGGGAAGTAGCATATACCTTATGAATAATGTTTCAGTTGTTTATGTTGTAGAGTTTTGGGTTCTGTTCTGGTGACAATATTCAGAATGATCAGATTCAGGAGTTTCAATGATTGGTTTATGTACCTGATGATTGTATTGCAACTATGATGTTGTCGATGGGTCCAGTATGAAAATTGAATGAAACGTAGCCTTCAAATTGTCGTGTTGTGTGCCAGGAGTATCCAGTTTGAAAATTCATGAAACGTGGTCCCTGGTAGAAGAGTATTTTTTCACTGGTAAACAAATTGACTAGTACAAGAGCTAGGGGGTTGTAGCCCCCTTTCAGTAGACGCTGAAGAATGAGAGAAGGTTGCAGCCTTATGCAGGTGGGTGCCTGCGTGCTGGTATAAGTCTGCACTAGTACAATATTGTAAATAGATTTTCTTATTATTAAAAGAAGACAGAGACGACAACAACAGGTGGTTTTTATCCACATTGGGTTTCCACCTTATATCTTGGTGTTCATGTATGCTGCTTATGTGTGATGCTTTATTCTGCTTTTATTGCACTGTCTAATAAATCTCTGATATACTGGTTAAAGTTCAATACATGATGAACTATCTAAATCAAAATTTATCTGCATATACGCTGGTTGCTTTAAGTACAGTCGCGTATACACGCTAGTTCACTTAGCTGAAGTAGCGTATATAAATCTGTTTGGGAAAATAAATTATTGACCTGATAATACAGATTCACCCCCCTCTCAGTATTATTTCCAACACATATAACTTATGGAAGTCAGCAAGTGAAGAAACTGTAGATTGAGATACAAGAAAAACTAAGGGCAACATTTTGCAGGAAGAAAATGAAGCTAATGATGGAGTCAAGAATCAAAATGTACAGTGACACACAAGACAAAGGAGTTGGTAAAAAATGCATGGAACAAAGTTTCAAACATTTTGAGACATTTACAAGGTACTTTATGCAATTGCAAAAAGAGTTGGGGAAAAGTGAAGTGTCAAATCCAAGGGGACAGTAACCAACAACAAGAAAAAATGAAGAAAACAGAGTTAGTAAGGAATACATTCAAGTGGATGAGGAGGAACATCAACAACAATGGACAGCTGGTTAGCAATGAAAGTGGGAACAAGAAGACTACACAAAGGTGAAGTCGAGTTTGGGATCCTAGAATGTTGTAGACAACATAAGAGCAACAACAAAACAATGAGGCAAGTGGCATGCAACAACATTAGATTTGGAATCCACGATGACTTCAACAAACAAACGACTCATGATCTAAATAATTTGTTCTTGAGGAGTCTGATACAGGAGCGATCACATCATAAATCAATCACTTTGACTAGACCTAAGGAGTCTTTGAAATTTACTAAAAAGAGTGGGTTCTCTTAATTAATTTGTTTTATTTTCCTAAGTTGTAATTACATTCTAGAAGGATAAGGTTATTTCCTTAATTATGATGTAAATGGCTTAGTTGAGTCAACTAGTTAGATAAGTGAGGAATGAATGTTAACATTTGTTGTTATCAATCCTGGTATGTATGAATACTATATTTGTAATTTGCTAGAGAATCTAAGAGATCTTCGAATTGGTTAGTGGAGAAATTTTAGGATTTGAAGCAATTTTGGTATCATTATCCTTGGGGTTAAATATTGTAAGCTTGAGGGAGTTAGAGAGTTGTTGTGAGGGAAAAAGGCCAAGCAGGGCCAATATTTGTGCGACAGAGAACATATTCTGAACTTTATATTATATATGCTTCATTTGGTGTGGAACTAACATCAGAAGTGTGTTTATTCTGAATTTTTTATTATATATGTTTTATTTGGTGTGGAAGTGTGTTTATTCTGAATTTTATATTATATATGTTTTATTTGGTGTGGAACTAATATCAGAAGCATGTTTTGAATTCGAATTCTTATGTGTTGTTTGTCTCAATTGCTGCTATGAGGGTTTCTTATTAAATGGTGGATTTATCCTTTTCTATGGTAGAGAAGCAATTTATGTGTTTACAGGTATATAGAGTATGGATTGGTTTAGAACAGTGCGGGATTGAATTCCTTTACCGTGGAAGCCACTGCTTAAGCGTTGGAATCAAACCCACTATCGGCTATTTCTTATTAAATGGTGGATTTCTATGGTAGAGAAGCAATTTATGTGTTTACAGGTATAAAGAGTTTGGATTGGTTCTAGAACAGTGCGGGATTGAATTCCTTTCCGGTGGAAGCCACTGCTAAAGCGTTGGAATCAAACGCACTATCGGCTGTCCGTTGGATAGATCCGTCATTAGAATGCGAGTTTAGTCAGAGCGCTTTTCCTCAACAGTATGGGACAGATCCACAGACAAAGGGGCGAGTCTCAGTCAGAATCTGTGCCATTGACAGCGTTGGAATAGTAAATACATCATCGTGTTGCAAGACATATTGCCGAGTTGGAAGTGAAAAGAAGGAAACGTTGATGTAGGAGCTGTCAACAATGATGTCGTGAATTTGAATGGGGACGAGAGTGGCCGTGTAATGAGATGGGATTTGAATCGGGCCTTCAGGATATTAAATATTCACAAAGCACCAAAGAATTCCTTTACAGGCCAATCTGAGATCCTTTAGTGCGATATGTTAACTAACGGAGTAAAAAATTTCCTTCCGTCAATTGCCGTCTCGCTCTCGGAACCTCGGAATGGTAGGAAAACTGTAGAAGGCCGAGATTTCAAGCCAAGGACAGAGGAGCGAGATCCGTTATCTAATGGGGGTGAGAGACAGAGAAAGTTGCCGTCACTTGTTGTTCAGATCTCGGTCTCGGATTTTTAAGCTTAGTGCTTTCTATTTGGACTTTGGGCATAGCATTTGGCCACATAACCGCTCCAACCAGTAAATTGACGAATCCCTGCACCATTAAATTCAATTATATACACTGTTCAGCCAACGGCAGGGCAACATATAAAAGTTGGGATTGGTCTGCACCGCATGGCAAAGGGGAACATCAACATAGCTGTGAGGCATATTTACACCGAAGTTAGAAGAATGAAAATATAAATAGGGGGAACTGGAGTGAGGAATCCTTATTGAAGACATCTTGTGGCTCAGCCGAAGCCTTGCCTATTTCTGAATGCTGAATGTGTTATGAGTCCTCCTGAGAAGAATCGCATTTCCCCTTTGACTGTGCCCTGGAATCCATTGTTGGAGGCTGATCAACCAACTTCATTTGGTTTACCCACACTTTTTACTTTGATATGGTTAGGGGGAGACTTTTAGACATTGAGCTCACTTTGATATGGTTAGGGGGAGATTTTTAGACATTGAGCTCTTGTATGCCCAACCTCATGATAAGCTTAACACCTAAATGGCCTAAATGGATGTTGCCAATAATCTATATTCTATGTCTAGGATGAAGAATCAGACATTAGGTCGATTTCACCCAACAGCTCTTCCCGAAAGTCTACGTCCACTTGAATCCAATACCATTTCCTATTCGGCTTGGAAAACACTACCTATCCTATTCCCAATGCCGCTAAGAATCTCCTTCGACCAGAGTATAAGGGATAGACTTGGTAATATTATCCATACCTTCAGAATTGTAGCAGGCTCCTTGAGTGGATCAAAATCCACCGTCCAATATTCAAATAACAAACCAGATAAACCCCAATTCCAGACAAACTTGAATCCTTTGTAGTCAACTTTTGAGGCGAAAATGAAGCAGATCCAACCCCTGACCAAAATGTGGAATTCAAAAACATACTCGAGTAATAACCTCCAAGATCTATCTAGTCATTCCACCAGAGAGGACTCCCTAACCACCTTCCTGCAAAAGCGATCAACAAGCATTTTACTTGCATACTTTGGAATAGCCTCAAACCTGATATCTTGGGCAACCACCGGACTGCCTTAGCCTTCATGCATTTTGTTTTCTTCTTCTGCGTTGAATGAGAGGCCTTAGAATTAGCGACATGGCTGGGCTTCGAAGGAGAAGGCGTTTCATAGGACTGAGCAGAGGTAGCATAGTTGTGTGCTTGGAAAGGGTTGAGAGACGACATACTAAATGCAAATAACATTGTGGCAGACTTATGGATCTGATTGGAAATATTCCCATCTTAGACCATTTCCACTTGTTGTGAATCTGATCGTCGGTCCGTCGAAGACTCTAGAGAAATAAGATGTGTAGCCTCCTTCGTTGATGCACCAGACTATAAACCTTTCGATGAAAGACATCTTTCATGCTCCAACTGGATGCAAAATATACAACCTCGATCTGGGCTATCTGAATAATCTACCAACTCCTTTATCATGGTGGTGAGCTGGTGATTTGAGAGGCGATGGGTTAAAATGCGTTGGATGGGAGAGACAGGGCGAGTGCTGAAAAACTAGAAAACAAGGAGGGCAACTCTAAATAGGCATTTACAGTGAAAACAAGGAGGGCAACTCTAAATAGGCATTTGGAACTCTAACCAGTGGCAACAGGTTCTACAGGGATCAAACATGTATGGAAAACCTGCAACAGGTTCTATAGGGATCAAACATGTGTGGAACACCAAGTGGATTCTGAGGGCATGCAAAAAAAACCTAAAGAGGAAACAAACTCTAGTGGATTATGAGGATATGACCCAAAAAAAAAAACGTAAAGAGAAACCGTATTGCAAACCCTTTCCTCCCCCCAACAAAACATTTATATGCTCATTCTCTTGGTCAACATTTTTTCTTATTTTGAAATTGTGGTTGTTTTTAACTTATTTGTATAAGTTTTCCAAACTTTAGCAAGATCTTTTTCTGTTTTTGCAATTTTTTTATAATGTGAATAGTCAATATAGACTCACTTAAGAGCGCAACATATGGACTTACTTAAAAGCACAACATAATTGTTAATATAGATTCACTTAAGAGCGCAACAAAGTTAGTTTACTCCACCTTTAATATAGATTCACTTAAGGGCGTAACAAAGATACTTTACTCCAAAGCATAAACATGTCAACTTACCAGACTTAAACCTAGGTGGGAAGGATAACAACTATTGTGTCCAACCATCTAAGCTAAAGTCAATTGACTTCCATGGGTTTAGACCAATTTACACTTTGTCTCCTTTATCCAGTTGCCAAATAAACCAATCAACTACCAAATAATTAACACGCGATATAAATCCATCTTAACCACACATCTAACAAGCAGAATCTCTAGAGGTGCAAACCTCTTTTAAAGTGCAAAACTTGAAAAATGTGTAAACCTCTTTTAAAGTGCAAAACTTGAAAAAAGGTATCCAGTTGCCAAATAAACCAATTAACTACCAAAGAATTAACAACCGGTATAGATCGATCTCAAGCAGCGAATCTCTTGAGGTGCGAACCTCTTTTAAATAGAGTTGTCTTTAGTGCGATTTTTTGGATATTCATGTGGAAAAATTTGAGGTGAAATCTTGATTTGTGTTATTTAAACTAGTTTTTTTGACTATATATATGGATTCAACACTATGGAAAACCCCTAGGGCACTTCGATTGCACATGATTACCCATCAAGCTTGTGATTTCAATAAATTCCGACATTGTAAAAGCTTCCAAAAAGTCGCAGTAAAGACAACTCCATTTTAAAGTGCAAAACTTGAAAAAAGGTTTGCACTTTGACAAATTTGATCCTTCTCATTGCTTGATTATTGCACTTTGACAAATTTGATCCTTCTCATTGCTTGATTGGTTCACGGTTAAGATGCATTTATTTTTCATTGTTTAAATTGCATTTTTGAATGAATAAATTGATTCAAAGCCTACACAACTTACATTTAATTTGAACCAATTTTTGCTAGATTTTAGATAAAATTGACCAAAAAATATACATGAAAAAGGTTAAAATGTACAATAATAAGACTACTTGAAATGTTATACAAATGAGCATTGAAATATTAATCATTAGATGAACCTCAATATTTGAAAGACAACCATCAAATGTTGTTGCAAAAATCAATGTTGAAATATATTATTTATAAACTAAGTTAAAATTAGTTAAATTTTATTATTATTTTAATGTTTTTTAATATACATATTTAATTTCATATTAAAATTGAATGAATTACATTTTCTTCTCATATTTTTGGTTAAATAATTGACTTTTTTCATTTTTTAATTATTTATAAAATTAATAAATATTTTAAAAATAAATAATATACATATATTTTTTTAAATTACATTAAATTATATTTTTTCACATAATATTAATATATTATATTTTAATATAAAATTATAATATTTATAAAATATAAATATATACGTATTTTTATTATATATATTATATATATATTATATATATATTATTTAAAATTTAATATTTAAATATATATTTTTTCATAAAATATTAAATATTTTTTATAAGTAAAAGTAAAATAATATTTTCACCCGCTCATCTCATTTATATTGAAATGTACCTCTTAATATAATAATCTATTTCAAAACATTACGCACAATATAACTTTACATATTAACTCAAAATAAAGGAACTTGTTACTTAAAATTATAATCATGGTAGGGTAAGAACTAATAAATCCAAGATTAAACTAAATTTAACCTAGTTTTGATGTATTGCATGTATATAGAGATCCAACTTGTCCCAATACTTCAGCTTCACATGACCTCTATTTAATGGGTAAAGACGCCAACTAAATTGTCCAACTCATATGCCTATGTGTTTTAAGGAAAGGGCAACGCATACCTACAGGTGGAGCACATGAACGACACATGGGGCGGAGCCAAAGGCCACGAGTCAAAAATATTATTATTATCGAATGCTACTGGTCCCTCCTCTTTGGACACTAGGCCGTTGCTACTGGTTTTCTTCTTCTTTGGGCATAGGGCCTCCGCGCGATGGATTAAAATTATTGTGCTGATTACGAAAATGAAAATGCTGATGCTGGGCAGCGTTGTACAAACAACTTTGGATATGATGGTTGCAGGATTCTCATTTTGCGTGGCTCTCTGGATATTTGTATTCGTTGCATCCATCTTCTGCTCCGTGGCTTTCTTCGTCAATGCAAAGGACACTTCCTAACTTTCCATTTCTATGTCCATTCCCATTTCCATGGGGTGAGTGACAACAATTATATTAAGAAGGTCAAATTCTATTATTCTTCGAAATGGTTCAATTTAATAGAGTGCCTTTATGATTTTGGGAGTTTACCTCTCTTGACCTTCAATGTATGATTCCAAAGGTTAAGTTATTCAATATCAGTATCAAGCCGAACGGTGTTGTATCTCAATTAATAAACTCGAAGATTCCTGTTTTGTGCACAATCTTCATTTTACAGAGAGGAGTTATATGGTTTTACAAATATCAATGTTGAAATGTTAGTTCCGGAGGCTATCTGCTAAAGAAGTGAAAATTATAAAGGGTTGAACATATCGGGGAAAAAACACAGCTTTATTCTTGTCATTCACACTGGAGGCGTTTCCCACATTTAGGGTTTCATTGAAAATTCCGTTGAAGTTCTCCTTGGCTCAAATCTATAACAAGCATATATCTACATGAAGCCTAGATCTAATAAGCACAATTGTCTCAGAAAGAAACTCAGTGGAAACTGGTTTATTTTCTCTCTTTATATATATATTCCGGGCAAACTGCCTGCCCGCTTCCTTCCCTCATTCCGAGTATGATACCAGGCTAAATTTTATATTCTTTGATGCACAATTTCAGGTAACAACTTGCCATATATATATATATATATACTTACTCATGGACAATTCGACTAACTAAATTCAAACTCATGGACAATCCGGCTAACTAAATTCAAACATTTCATAAAGTAGGATAAACCTTTCATAACATGGGACTTGAGCTGAGGTTAACCACTTTTCCTTACGATGACTGGAACTAAAATGATTGTTCATCACATCATTATAATAAATCTACAACTCTAAACACTGAAAATCAGATCTCCAAACCCAAGTTGGGAGAGTAAGTCAATCTCTTTCCATTCCATATAAAAGACGATTACATTGCAACAAATCAACTTCTTCCAAGTTGCAAATGCAAAACCCAAATTAGTTAGCATCGCAGCTATTCTCTTCTGTCATGTCCCTTTTCGGAGTGATCACTATAGGGGAAACAGTGTGGTTAGGAGAAGAAGTGGAATTTTATAAAGTCACTTTATTATGTATTTACTTGCCCATGGTATTGGCACCCATGGAATACTTACCCATGGTATTGGGATGGCCAAATATTATAAAAGGGAACTGAAGATCATTCTTTAGGCATGTCTGGATATCTGATGGATTGTTTACTTTGGCTCGTGGAGCCTGTTTGAGGGTTTATAATCCTGAGCATGATCTTTTTCACTTTGGCTCTTGGAGCTTGCTGGAGGGTTTATAATCCTGAGCATGATCTTTTTCAGTGGAGCAATTACCTACTTTAGTTGATTAAAATAACTAGTCTTCGGTGGTGAAAGACTCCACCCTAGCCAATCTTGAAGGAGGAGCCATCCAGGTTTCACATTGGGCATCAACAAATTCATTGAAGAGGTCATTGTCAGCCATTTGTGCCATCTTGTTGGTATCTTTAACATGTTCTCATGTATACTTAAACTCATACTTAATGTAATAAGGCCGAGTTTGTTGCTTGTGGTTATTGTCAAATGAGGGTTTCATGTTAAATTGTATGTGATATGTTTGACAAAATGTCCTTACATTAATCATTAGCAAAAAACCATTGGTGATGTCATTTTTTGCAAAGTGCTGATTAAAAATATCTCGATGGTAATTGTGAAGATTACTGTGGAATCTAGTTTGGAACATTACAGTGGAATCAGAGTTGCGCATCCTGCCGGCCTAAGGGTTTGAAGATTAATATCATTAAAGCCATAAATTCCGGGAGGGCCAAAAACCCTAGCTTGATTTTATCCAAAGAAGCAACCTTTAGAAATTGCAGGGTCGCGTTTATCAATCACTAGAGTCGACCCTGGAATATATTTTTAGGTTCCAAAATGGTGAAATTAGCAACAATTTAAGGAAGATCAAATTGGTACTAATCAGGGTTGAAAAACTAGATGAATATGGATTAAGGTCGAGATAATGTAGAGTTCGTGAAGGTAAAGAGGTTGTTAGATTCTTTGAAGGGATGAGGCACATGTCTTCTCAGGCCGATGAAAGGACTTTGTTGGAATTTGAGTCCAGCGATACACAACATGCCAAATTGTTAGGCCACGACCCTAGACTAATTCCTCGCTCAAAGAGACAGTTAGGTTTAATACCGAATTATTCTTGATCTCTAAGCAACAAATACATTAAAATAAAAAAAGTCATAATCTCCTGTTAATCGAGTGGCAAAGCCATTGAAATAATAAGACAAGAATCATGGGTGAACTGTGGAGGTTGATCTTGTATCTCTGGTGCAGGCGAATTTTTTTTTGAGAGGGATTGCATATTGGACGTATTTTCTTGTTGGTAGGGGCCGATCTTGTATCTTTGTTGCAAGTGATTTTTGCTGAGAAGAGGTTGCATGTTGGGCGTATTATTATTGGGCTAGGGAACCGAGGTCCTATTGGCATTCATGTGGCGTCCGTAGGTTATGGCGGAAAAGTTTGGGCTAGTGCAGACTGCCTTGAGTCCAAGATTTTCGGGTGTTGCGAGGTTATTGGGGGCTGCATATACATAGTCGTCAATTGAGGGTGTCACAAGCGTAATGGGGACTGCATATGCATAGTTGTTTGTCGATTCATCGCTGTAAGAACAAGTGTCAAGAACCCTACTATTTGATTTTATGGATAGATCTTGATGGTGGTCATCTAGTTACGACGACCTATTTGTTTGTTTCCAAAGGCTCCTAGCACCTACGTGCAACGAGAGGTTGAAGTTATTGGTTTTTAACCCTCTTTCCCCACGAGTCGAAGACTTTGACTCCTCCTGCTACATTTGATCCCAGGAGGAATTTGTATACATTAATCACCTTTGACCAAAAAAGTAGCATCTGCAAGCTCATATGCTTGCAAACCTCCCATAGAATAGAGTTATCGCTTATGTTTACAACTTCAAAGAAGCTACATGGAAAATGTTATAGATCTAACCCGGAAATATTATAGATCTGATATGAAAATATAAGATAATGCAAATAAACCCAGAAATAATATGAAATGATTCTTTATTGATCAAACCCTTAAGGTAGGGCAACACCATACATTCACTCCTTAAGGAAGGAGAATACTCCACAAGCCATATGCCTGTTCATACAATATTCCTTGACTTCTCTCCATTTAGAGTTTCTAACCTCTATATAGGCCTCATACATGCAATACCATGGATCATTCCCATGGTTTCCTCATACCATCCACTAATACCATGGGCCCATTACATTATTACTAACTACTTGTGGTCCCTTACATGATATGGGTTAACCACCTTATTTATTACTATGGCCCATCCCATTATTACATTATTACCTTGGGTACTTCCCTTTGTACCCCATATTACCCCCCTAGGTATATAACAGAAAATGATAGCAGGATGCAATGGAATTAGTCAAATCTTGGCTACTAGGGGTCGTGCTCAACTTGTTAACGATTGTTTCTTTTGCTAGCTTCGCATTGATTTGATTTCATTTGTAAAGATGGTGTTGGTGTTTGATGTGGAGGAAGACTCTTAGAGGGAGCCAATTCCTCCGGGTAACAGGGCTTTTGTTTGCACCCCAACATGAATAGCAACTATTTGTGATAAGTGAAACATTAGAGGAGTAAGAGATGAAGTTTGGGCTATGGAAGTTCGATGTGGAACAGAGGGTTTAGGGAAGCCATAGATGCAAAATGTACTGGGTGAATATCACATTGTTTTTATTTAGTAATCAAGGTTTCGTTGGTCAGGAATTGAGTGTGTACAGGTGGAGATGAGTGCATATAAGGTTCATATAGACTTAGAACCTAAATCTAAAGAAACAATTGCAATTATTTGGAATTACACTAAGGGAATATTATAGATCTTTCCAGCTTGGTGGGGTTTAGCAATAGAAGGTAGCATCCAGAGTTTTTTTTCAGTGGGTGGTTGGTCAGTTTAGGGGAAGATTGAGTTTTTGCAGTAGCTTTTTAGAACATGAGATCAACTTGGGCAATTGCCTCCATCCAAAGATGTCCTCCTTAGCTCTTTGGAGGAGGTGGCAAGGCAAATTACAAATGGTGGGACAACCACCTTCTTAGTTGTCTTTGACAACTATGATTCTAACAATGATTCACTTGGGTGAGTACAGGCTATTGAGGCATAAAGATAGGTAGGTAAGGCTTGTTGTTGCACATTGCATGAGTAAAGTTGTAAGGGTTACAACTTCTAAAATCCCTTATAAGGGGAATATATTGCGGGAAATATTTTAGCTAGTTGTGGGAAGCTTCTAGGGTCTAGATTAAATGGATAACCCATCTTTTGGCAAGAGGGCCTTGATTCTAAAATTAATGGTAGAGGTAATGTCATGTGTTATTATGCTTAACTATGGTTACCGCGATCTTGTTTTACAGTTGTTTCCTTATTTGTTTGATGCTATTAGCAAAGACCATGGAAAATCCATTCATGAGCACATGAGAACCATCATGGGTACAATTATTAATGAATGTGATGAAAGTGAGGTTATTTTTCAGCCCATCATATCTTTATTGTTAGTTGTCCAAAAAAAAATTAGGTCACTTCTATAGTTGCTTATAACTTGGTACAGGATGTTGTCAAAGAAAGTGAAGGGAAGCTAAACCCTCACTTGATGAAGAGTTGGTAGGGTTCAAACTAGAGGAGATGGATGAGCCTTATGTGGAAAGCCAATCTTATATGGCGGCCACAACCCATGAGGGGGACAGTTGTATCACTTCACCAATCTCTTCTACAAGACTTTCCAATGACAATTACTAGGAACATACTCAATAAGAGATTAAACATCTTAATGAAGGTCTTAAAGAAATGGAGAGAACCAAGATGCTCAAGGACATGATATTATAGTAGGACAATGAGCTTAAGTTCCTTGGAGTTAGGTGTGCTAGGTCAACTACCAATCTTATCCATGTTGGGAAACATTTAGAGTTTCTAATGAATTAGTAAAAGAACCCTACTATGGAGCAACCCTCTTCAGGAGTACATAGACAAGGCTTGTAATACTGTGAATCCACATTTGCATAGTGGGAAAGTGAGTTGGTATGAGGAAGAAGGAGCCAAGTCCTTCTGATTTATTTTACAGGAAGACCAAGTCATGAGATAGAGCTTTAGTATATGAGCATTCCGGTTGAAATCAAAGTGGCACAACATCAACATGGCAGGAATATTCCTTGTATTGGCATTTATACACAAGGTCTTTTTTAGGGGTTGCTGATAACTAAAGATGATGGAAAACACATTCCATGGGAGGTTATGAATACTTACTATTTAAGAAGTCCATTTTAGTTGGAATGGAGGTAGCTTATGAGTTGGTATCCCATGGAGTTGATGTTTCCTGGGAGGACACTTCTAGCTAGAAGCATAGCGCAGATAGGACCTTGCATATGGGACGACAAACTCCCAAATAAGCTATGGGAGCCGAGTGGAAAATCAACGTATTACAAAATAATGGCAAAGCCTTGACAGGGAGTCAGGTTATTACTATGTTGCATGGGTTCCCGAACCCGGGGGTGGGGTTCTCGAACCCGTCCTGGGTTCTCGAACCCAAGTACCAGATTCTTGTACGGGTGCTTCTCAGAAGAACCCATAAGAACCGGGTTCTTCTATGAAGAACCGGGTTCTCCATTAAAAAAATTTGGGTTCTTTTGTCTTGACAGGTATGAAGAACCCTGATGATGGGTACTTGGAACCCCAAAATCCGGTTCTTTGGAGTTCATTTTAGTTTTTATTTTTAAAATTTTAATTAATTTAATAGGCTTCCCCTAATATTCCAAGTAGCTAGTTCTGCATCTTCGAGAGGAATTTGAGTACTTATGCCTTTATCCATTCGGTAAAGAGAAAT
>APFE030029906.1:0-10533 GCA_000404065.3 Pinus taeda
GACACTTCAAGGTAAAAACGGATCATGATAGCCTTAAATACGTTTTGGAACAAAGATTATCCTCTGAAGAGAAACAAAAATGGGTCACAAAGATGCTGGGTTATGACTTTGAAATCATCTACAAAAAAGGGAAGAAAAATGTTGTGGCAGATGCACTCTCAAGAAAGGATGAGGATGTGGAAGCATTGTTGTGTGCCTTTTCTATTATCCAACTAGATTGGGTAAACAAAGCAACGGAGGAATGGAAGAATCACAAAGAAGTGTGGGAACTTATTCAAAAGTTACAATAAGATTCCAGTACATTTGATACATTTAGCTGGAAAAATGATTCATTATGGTACAAAGATCGCTTATAACTCTGTAAGAATTCCCAACTCAAACAAAAGGTTCTTATGGAATTGCACACTTCTCCCTTAGGAGGTCACTCAGGATTTTTAAAAACTTACCACAGAGTTAAGAAGGAATTTTTTTGGGATGGCCTTAAATTGTATATTCAAAAGTTTGTGGCGGAATGTTTGGTTTGCCAACGAAATAATCTTGAAACAATTAAGACCCCAAGTCTATTACAACCTTTATCCATTCCAAGCCAACGTTGGGAGGAGGTTTCAATGGATTTGATCATAGGTTTACCCAAGTCTAAGGGAAGGAGTGTCATCATGGTGGTAGTTGACAGACTTACCAAGTATGCACACTTTTGTGCATTATCATATCCATTTAAAGCCAGTACAATTTCTACTGCATTTATGGAAACAATTCAAAAGCTACATGGAAACCCAAAGAATTATTGTAAGTGACAGAGATCCATTTTCACTGGAAATTTTTGGACATAATTATTTTCTTGTCTTGGAACTGGTTTAGCTCAATAGCTCATCTTATCATCCTCAATCTGATGGGGAAAACTGAAATAGAAACAATGTTGGAGGATATCTTCGTTGTTTTGTATCTGATAAACAGACACAATGGGTCAAATGGTTGCCTCTGGCTAATAATGGTGGTATAACACTTCCTTCCATACTGCAACAAAAATGACCCCATTTATGGCACTTTATGGATATCAACCACCATCCATCACATCATATTTAAGAGAAAATTCTAACGTTCAAGCAGTGGAACATCACATCGAGCATCAACAACAAGTTCTCCAACTCTTAAAGGATAACCTCGTGTTGGTGTAGAATATAATGAAACAATAGGCAGATCAACATTGCAGCGAAAGAAGTTTTGATGTAGGTGGCTGGGTATTCCTATGGCTACAACCATATAAAGAAATGTCCCTCAAGCAAAGCTAAGAAGGATAATAAATTATCACCAAAGTATTATGGTCTGTACAAGGTGTTGCAAAAGATTGGTACTGTGGCATACAAATTGGAGCTTCTTGCAGCTTCTCGAGTGTACCCAGTTTTCGATGTTTCATGTTTAAAGAAGGTTATAGGAGACAAGCTCCTAGTTCAAACAATATTGCCAGAACTTGATGAGGATGGAAAAATTATATTGGAACCGGAAGCAGTCACAGAAACAAGAACTCGACAACTACGAAATCAATCAATTTTGGAGTATCTCATCAAGTGGAAGAACTTATCCGTTGAATATTCCACATGGGAGGATGAGAATTTTATACAGAAGCATCCAGAATTACTCAAGCATTGAGGAAAACACTATTTTGAAGGAGAGGGGCATGTTAGGTCCCTATAATACTAGTGATTCCCCCATTACTATTGTAGTTGTATCCCTTATTAATATTTTTGTACCCCATTGTCCCCATATTGTTAATATTGTGCCCCATAGAATCCCTCTATCGTTATTTTTGTGCCTTTATATTATTATTGTTAGGTCGGATTGGTTATATTGTGACCCCTTGAAATCCTATATATAGAAAGGAGGTTGCCCCCTCGAAGAGGCTGAATTGTAAGGCATTCATATATCTTTTCTATCTTTTTGTGTAAACACTTGCATGGCTCCAACTCTATGACTCTCGCCGCGGTGTTTTGCTTTGGCTTCATGAGCTTTCTGGTCACCAAGTGAGGGAATTTCTTGTGGTCAGTGAGATCCCAATCTTCAAACTTGAAACTTGGCACCCGTCCCAGGTGCGCTCCTTCAAAAATGATATCGTTAGGGAGCAACGAAGTCTGCAGAGGGATCTTGCTCTCATCTAGGTCCTTGGGTACCTTTGCCTTCCCCTTTCGCTGAGGAACATATGCGAGCAGCCTGGTTGGAGGGTGTACATCCTCGGTTTCTTCCTCCATGTCTTCGTCTTCGTCCTCTTCTATCAGAATGTCCTCAAGGTCTTCCTCCTCCTCATTGATTTCCAAATTAACCGCTTTCCATTTTTCTTCCATGTTCAATTTAGTTCTCAATGGGTTTCGAGGGGACATGCGCACCATAATCATGGGCTGCTTATCTTTCTTGGGCCTCGACATGCACGACGATTTAGGGATTTTCGCAACTACCCCGATGCTCTCAAGGGCATCTTCAACTGTCATGGCCTGCGCAACCTCTTCGGCAGTCATTTCTCTGATTTCCCTCGCTTCTTCAGATGCTGCATTTTTTTTTGTCCAAAAATCTCTTGATTGCTCCACTGGGTGCTCTAACAATGCTCTCAACTGGTTAACCAGGTCTCGGTTCAGAATACTCTGGGCACACGACAACTCAATTCGCGAATGACCAAGTGTTGTTTGCTAGGAAGCCCTTTGCAATTTATAGCACCTTTTGAATTTGAATTTGAATTCACAGCTTTTACAAGTGCGCTCATTGTGTCCAATCGATGTACAAAAATTACAGAACAACTGTTGTGAATTTTGTGTGTATTTCTGTAACAAATGGCAGTGGTCTGTAGCATGCTTTCCTCCTATTTGACAAATCACACACCACAAAGCAGGTGCCGTGCTAGGTCTTGCTTGTGCCTCTGGTCTTAACGGCATCGACCCTCCTCTCGCGAGGTAATTCACAAACACTGGGCAGTGGTCCTTTTCATGACCTTGACCCTTACATTTAATGAACCATACTTCTTCGTGCACTTCTGGTTGGGTTGTCCTGTCCTGTTTCAGACTCTGCATCTCAAGGCATAAGTTTTTCTACTGCACGTGGATCTACTAAACCCCCAGGTTAGGATCTGTCAACGGGGTCTCATGCAGCCTCATCGAAATCTCTAAGGCCTCTGCCTAGGTTGTTAGCCTTTGTTGTGACAACACGTTCCTCAAATGCGGCGTTAGCGATGCTACAAACCATTCGCGGTGTTGTCCATCCGCAAAGTCATATTAGCTTCACGAATTGTGCACTTGTGTCTCGTATCCAACTCCCAAGGAGTATCGCTTGGTAGCATTGTGATCTCTTTGAATCCAATGATCGATTGCGCCTTTGACTTCGGCATGCTAAATTCTCCATTCAGCACAATTTGGATATCTGTGATCCCTGCATTCAGATTAGCATTAGAATTCTTAATATACCAGGTCAGCGCGCGATCCTAGAGTGCTGACCAACATTTCTTTCTTTATATTATCATCTCTCGCTCCCTGCACTTCCCATACAACTTTTATCACGAACCAAAACTGGTCCAGATCTTCATTTCCTACTCCCTTAAACACATGCAACTTTATCGCGCTTGCCATATTGACTTGCGGTGGTGGCGGAGGTGGTACAGGCAAAGATGGAGGTGAAGGTGGTGAAGTTGGTGGTGGTGTGGGTGAAGGTGGTATGCATGGAATCCTCTGCTTTATCAAATTGATTGCACTTCACGACGAGACCTATATGAGCTCTTCCTTGTCCCCTCGTAGAGGTGAAATCAAAGGGATATTCTCTGGTCCTTACTTCCTTCGTTTCGGTAGGTTTTTCCACTTCACGTGGCTCCAGACATCAAGGTAATTGCATAACCCTTTTTTCACACAATAACATTTTAATTTGAGTATTAAGAGACTTTACATACTTACCTCGCGGTCCTTTTAGAAAGTGTCACTCTGCCTCACTATAGCTGACTGAAGTATCTACCATGAACTCACTAATGAATCCTCCTATAATCCGATCGAGCTAGTGATCAACAACACACGCGATCTTATCCTCCGATGCTTCCAATCTGTGCATCAACTCTGGGGTCCACACAATAGGATTGTCAGGCTTCCACCTTCCTTGGCTATCTGCTATCTTCGCGATCCACTCGTACAACTCAGTAGGGAAAGATGCGAAGAAAATTTCGTGGATCTCTATGTACAGGTAACAGTCTAACCACTCTTCCTTTGATAGTTGCAGATTCTTGTTTTCCTGTGTTGTGAACTCATGAATTCTCCTGTTCAACCAACTTTCAATTTCTTTCTTAGTTGGATTCCAATGATACGAAATTAGACATCTCTATGCAGATTCCGGTCCCGACAATGGAACCATTTGTTGGCTTGATGGGGCATGACCCAGGTTCAGAGTTATTTAGCCAAACAAATCCCTATACTACTGGCCCTTTCGGCAATAGCCTGCGGAGTGCGGACTAAGGTCTCACTCGAAGCAGTATGGGGGGATGCTGGAACCAAGTTTCCACACCCTTGAGATGTATGAGGGGTCTATTTAGTCCAATTGTGAATACCCTCGCATAGGTCACTTCGCACACTATCTCGACTTGCAAGGCCTTCGCGCTCTGTTATACTTGCCTTTGCGCATCCCTAACTAGGGGCTGAGGAGCTTTCGCACTGCTAAAGTAGCGATCTGTGCTTATTTCCCCAAGTTACACCATGAATCTTACTTATCTTCTTATAACAGTTAGTTATCTTCGCATAAACAGATAATTTATCTTATATTCACTTATTCAACACATTCATATAATTTTGCACAACAAATAAACTGTAAACTTGTAATTTACCCAATATACTTCAATGCATAAAACAAGAAAAGATATACATAAATAATGTAAAACTTTTCTTTATTAATGCTTCAACCGGTTACAGACTTAACTTGCCCTACACACTCAACTGCAGAGGTCCGTGCACTTAGCTGCTGTTTAGGGACAAAAGGTCCCCTAGGGTCTTGGGTCAATACTCTAGCAGAGCGGGGGTTATCTACAAAGAAAAACAAGCATTCCTATAGCCATGATACTAATATAAACAAACTACGCGAAGAGAGGTGCACCCGGGGGTCTTTCGTTTGGGTAGATCCAGCCAGGGTCCAAACCCTCTCGGAGTTCCTTTCGATCCTTCAACCTACAAGGAAATCAATTCAAGGAAGCATAATAGTACATGGACTAAGCATCATAAGAAAAACAACTTCATAGCATATTGAAAGGTAGCTAGTTATACAATTGAAACAACCATTCATATGTAAATCATAACATTGATCTCATAAGCATGAAGAAGATTAATATCAGGAACAAGACAAGTGTTTCTTTTATTATAGATAACTAAAATACAATAAGGAATGATTTCGTAGGCTCCAAGTGGAACCATCCTCTAGATTCATCCAATCTCAAGCCTTCAACAAACTCCTTCCATGGCTCACTCAAGGATATCTAAACCAATGGAGAGACATCATAACTCAGGGAAACAAGGTTTTCCTGTAATAGGGGAAGTGCTAGAAGCACAAGGATCTTTAGACCTAATCAGGGATAATCTCAGTAGTGTGATTTTCCTCTCTATTCTCTCCTCCCTTAGGCCTTCCCATTGAAGCCTTTTTATACTTCTCCCAAAGTATTTTTTAGTTGGGAGTTTGTTGGGAACATTTGGGCCATGGGCACTAATAGGTAATCAACAGGTAAAACCCATGATCTCTGCTTAAAATTAAGGAGATTTAATTTTTTTAAGTGTTTTAAGACATATACGTGGGTTGGGTATACACAAACCCATGTACACACACGTTTAGCTTAGGGAAATGTCGCGTATAGGGAGTAAAACACTATTTTTTAAGTATTTGGACCAGTTCTGGAAGGAGGGGTTGCCCTAGGCCATGAATGCAGCATCACAAACATCAAAAGTGAGATTTGGAGCTATAACAGCTGTGGATTACTAGGCCTTTGCGCACTCAGCTGCATAGCCTTCTCCTACTCTACTACCCAAATACTCGACTTTACACTTAGACTCAATGCTTCATCATTAGATCTTCTATCTTCGATTCCTTATGTTAGCTATGTCTTTACACTTAGAGCCTCACTCTATTTATAGAATCCCATGGTCCACGGACCATGGGTAGAACTCTCAAGTTGACATTACATTACAAAAGTAAGGGCGGACATCCCTATGACTTAATTACAACTTCACGCTCCACGCCCACAAATCACAGAGTCTTTACATAAGAAATAGTCAAAGCTTGGGCTTCAAGCCTCAAAAATTGCGTTGGGGGAATTCCACGCCCAACAAATTGAACGTAGATATGTGTATATGATTTTTCCTATTTAACATGTTTCACATGCAAAATAGTTACATGTGTTAATTATACACAAAAATGAGAAATATAGAGTTAAACAACATTAAGAACGTCACCGATTAAGCAAGTAATTTTAAGTACAACACATAAATGGCTAACAAATAGCTCTTTGTACAATGAATTTAGAAGATGCAAGTATTGTTTGTGCTTCTATTTATTTACGTGAGATTTTATCTCGAAAGTTAGTGTGCCATAAAATCACATCTTCGACTTTCAACTAAGCTTTAATGGTATCTTTAAATATCGCATGAAAAATAGGAAATATTGAACATAAATCAATGTAGTATGATGTTTCTTGAGTTTTGATATGTTGTTCAAGCTTGATTGGAAATCAACTATGCATTTTGCAAGATGTCATAGATATGAAATACAGTTCAACACTTCGACTATGTTGTTCAATCCCGATTGGAAATCAATTATGTGTTTTGCAAGGAATCATAGATAGGAAAGAAAATCAACGCTTTGACGATTACAATTTCCCCTTTTTGTCAACCTCCCACACGATACAACATGAATGGGTCTTCCCCCCTTTGAATCCCTCGAGTGTTTCTTGCTTGAGCCATAGTTGCTCTATTTAGCAATAGGGAAGCCTTACGACACCTGAGCCTTCTTAGGTCTTTAGATCCATCCTTCCTCCCTCTACAACATTTGACTATTGTTCTTTTTCATTGAACTCAAATTTACACCATTCCACTATAGCGCACGAATTGCTCCGATACGTATTTCTAGTGTGTTATTTTTTCATTATTTCATTTTAATTTTTTCCCATTTAAAACTTTTATAGTTTTAACTATCTGGAAGAGAAATTGCATAGAGATTTGAATCTACACAAAATGGAGGATTTTTGCAGGACACCAATGCATAGATGAACACACCTTCAACTTTCAATTGGGTCTGAATGAAATCTCTAAATATCACATGAAAACATGAAATGATTAACATAAAGAAATGAAAGGTAATACTTGTTGGAGATTCCATTCAAGCTCAATTGAGAATCAAGGATGTATTTTGCAATAAATCACGAATCTGAAAAATAGCCAACGCTCGAACGATCATGGTTTTTTCAATCCACAGAGTGAAATTTGTTCGCATAAGCATTTGTTAATAGATATATGGAATCACATGTCCTTTAAACATTAGGGAGAATGCTTATTTGGTTAATTTTTAAACTCTTTTCCATTAGAACTTTTGCAAATATAATTGTGCAGAGAATGTGCGAAATATAGGGTATGTTAGAGAGAACAGAGGTGTAGAAGGGACATGTATTGCTAATATGTTTATTTTTCATTGCATAGTCTAGCACAAGCAAAAAGGGTAACAGAAGTGTCAAGAGTGGAGAACGACGAATCGATACGTTAATAAAGAAGGAAACATGATGCAATATTGACGATGTACAACAATTTGCTTTGGTTAAAATCTTAGGTAACAACCAAAGTAAAAATAATAAGTCTAACAAAAATCGTATCCAAGCAAGAAGGAATTACCATAAATGCTATAGTAATGAAAATTGAATTGAAATAAAGCTGCCAATGTTATTCCTAGATCACATCCTGACAAAAAAAAACAACACACAAATGACCATTTAGACTCATTGGGTATCATGATGACATGATTGGAAAAGCATTGTGCAAGTAGGATTTGGTATCAATTTCAGAACTGGCACGTGCATGCTATCCTTTTCAAACTGAATTGGAAAAGATTTCATGGATATTGTCTATCAAAAATGAAAAATGATGCAAATTTTAGAGTTATAAAACACCAACCAATGGAATGAACCCAACTAAAGAACTAATAAATCAACAAAACAGAACAATTCTCAATTGTGACAAGAAAAGTAGCACAACAATCGCACTAGGAATAGATAAAGCCACACTATTATTACAAAGAAAAGTTAAATGAATGGAAACGATGAAAATTGTACAATGAAGAAGATCCTATATTGTTTACCAATATACTATGATATAATTACACTAGGTGGCTCCGAATAGAAGCCCTGCGATTATGAGGAGGCCCTGTTTGTTATCATGTTATGTGCCAACAATATGGGAAAATGATGCATTGCGAGCACTGTGATCAACTTGTTATTATTAATGATACCATATGCCTGTATTCTCAACAGATAACATTATAATTGACAAATGAAAAATATGGTCATTGATCCATAGTATTGATTAAATGGATGTAAGTTTTACGGAATTGAAACTTATTAATGATTAATAATTTCTATGTTATTTAAAATGAAATAATGATGTTTCTTATTTAATGTTTATTAAAGTCCTTAATGTCATAAATTAATGTTTCTTATTTAAAAGAAAATAGTAATGTTTCTTATTTAATGTTTACTAAAATTTTTGTTTCTATTTAAATTAATTTTGTGTTTACAGAATAAAGTTTCCTTGTATCCCCATTCTCATTGTTATAGAAATTTTTGGGCACTTCAACCCCAATCATAAATGTCCATAAACTGAGGGCTCCTAAGTCCCTAAAAGTGTTGCTTCACTGACTAAAATAACAAGGTCAGCTGATTACATAATCTCCCAGAAGTTCTCCACTGAAAACTGCTCATAAATGGTCAAAACTGGACCATACTGAAAGCCCAGTGTAGAGGGTGCGATGCATATCACCTTCCCAGTGTACAAGGTGCAATGCATACTGAATTTCTCTTCTGTAGGGTGCGATGGTCGGGAATGGACAAATGGCAGGGACAAAATGCGAGGTGGAAGATCATGGAATCTTCCAGAAGCTTCCCCTCTGACACTTGCCTCTCTATTTTCGGCCAGGGATGAGTAAGAGATCATCATTCTCCAAGTGGAAGCAGGAACTATCAGAGAGAGGACACTAATCAAGACCCCAGAAGATGACTCACCTCCCTATAATCATCTATATATGGATCCCTCATCACAGAGATCCAGAGGCTGGAATTTTGTATCTTATAGAGAAGTGCTGTTGATTTTCTGGTGTACATTCATAGTGTTGGGTGATCTAAGCTTTGCTTGAGGCGAAGAAGGGCTTTCTAGTGGGAGGATGATGCTGGGTCAGAACATATGGTTGTAATCCTCTTGCTACTTTTCATCTTAATAAAGCTATTCAAGTTTTTCTGCATATTCTTGTGTACTTGTTTATATATGCATTTGTATGGTTAACACACATCTGGTCCTGTGTTATTTATGAATATATATCTTTGTTTCTTCGATAGTAGTATATTGCTGTGATTCCACAGGTGATCTTTGAAGCTGGGTAGACGAAGAACAAGCGGCGAAGCTCTATCAAGAATGAGAGGAAATTAAGTGCAAGACTAAGGTTGGTCTTCTTGGTTTTCCTCTTGTCTATTTTCATAAAGGAAAACGAAAGTAGACTTTACTTGTTTGTTTCTAAGATAGCCACCCATCTTAGTGGGAATAGCAGCATCCGAGTGGACACTATTCCCGGTAACAAAATTGCAACTCCGCTAGGGAGCGACTAGATTCTTTGTTAGCCTATCTATCTTTGCTTCTTTTATAATCTTACAGACGGAGCCTGAAACCAAGTCAGCTAGCCTTCGAACTGCATTTGTTATACAAATGCAAAGTAGATCAATGTTGCTTCAGTTTATCTTTGGGTTATGTTTATGAATTAAAGAATCGATCTGCAAACAATCTAATTGCCCTAAGTGGTGGCTCTAGTAACCTCTTTAAATCACCCCTATGTTTTACATACACTGAATATTAATTACTCGGCTTAAATCCCTGAACTGAATTGCAAACTGTGAGTGAAAACTTGTTTAAAGTCGCGCACTGGTACCATCGCACCCTGCCTTCAAGGCAGACTATATGCATTGCACTTCCTGAGTGTAGTAGGTGCGCTGCATACTCGTTTCACTGTGTAACAGGTGCGATGGTCAGGGAAGGTTAAATTTACCTTCAGACTGTGGTTTTTTTCTCACTGTTTTCAATCCTATTAAGGAGTTTTGCTGTTTGTAGTCAGTGTATCTCTGTGAAAACCCCCTTCTCTTGCATTATTTCGCATCCTTAGTGCAAAGAACTATAAGTGTTTTTATGTATTGTGCGCCATTTTCAATTCTCTTTTTCAAAAAAGTAGCATAGTCGAACTGTCGTTTCTGGATCTGAAAGTGTCGTAGCTGTCGTTTTCAGTTTTAGAAGACAA
>APFE030029911.1:0-15079 GCA_000404065.3 Pinus taeda
AACACCAAAGGACACCACTCACAAATAGATCACAGATTAATACACCAGTGTTCTTGGCGTGGTGTAAACCCTCAAAGAGGGAAATAGTCTACGACCTGAGCCAACGCGGCCACTTTAGGAAATTTATTAATGTAAAAGAAAGAAAATTTACAAAAGCTTCTCTCATGAACGGTCACCCTACAAATGACCGTCCATGCTCTTTAAATAGAGATCATGGAACAATCGGGTGTTAAGCCACGGATCAAGTGTCAGTAACACTGAGGAGAGAATGAACCGTCGGATCACTTCATGTCTAAAATATATCGTGACCATCGGATTGTAAGTTACAAAAGTACATAGTATAGAAACACACTTTACTTAACTCTATACTAGACCAAGTTATACTTAACTATTTCCAATGTGTCGGAATATCCTAACATCCTGTGGTCAGGAGCTAGTCCAGAAAAAAATTTCACCTCATCAACCTTGGTTTGTTTTCTTGCCCAAAAGATTCAGGTGGATGGGGACTAAGGGACACAGAGATTTAATATAGCACTTGCCTGTTGTAATATGTGGAGGGCTTTTAATGCACAAGGATTATGGAGAGATATAATTCTAGGTAAATATCTCCAGCAACGAAGTATGGAAGAGTGGGTTGCTATTGGAGTTCCTTATAAGTGTAAAAAATCGGTTATATGGGGCAACTTGATGGCTGCTAAGATTTGGCTTTGTGCAAATCTGAGTTAGGAGGCAGGAAACAGGGCTAATATTCATATTAGGTTGGATGTGATAAAGAATATGAATGGGGATCATTCACTATCGCCACAAATCATTTTGGCGTTGGACCAATTGGGATTCAGATTTCTCGTTGACTTAATGAATCAACCTCCCCTGGATTGCCCCTTTCATTCATGGCCACATTCTTAGGAGTTGGGTCTGAACGCCGAACTGGATCTTGAATGGGAGTCTTATAGACTCAAGCTTATTGAGGCAGGGATTACATTAAATGACAATTCCAGTTTTCTTTCATAGGGTGGTTGAGTTGTTGGAGGCAACTTAGCAATCAAATAAATCTACTCTTTCATTTCTGTTTCTCCATCACCCAGTCCGTTTGATGAATGGATCATCCCCATGTGGAAATGGGATGCTTCCTTGAAGATCGAATGTTTCTTCCCATTGAACCTCTTTAATCTTATCTTGACCCTGGGAGAATTTGAAGAAAAGGGGCCTACAGGGCCCGAGCACATGCCATTTTTGCCAATTTGCCATCGAAGACATTGTACACTTTTTCCTGAACTGTCCCTTTGCCAAGGCCATTTGGGACAAGGTAGCAGGATTGCTGAAGCTCAGGGTGGGATCGAAATAGTCTTCTATTTTCGAGTGTTTAATGTTTTGGTCCTTGAATCTAAGACTATATAGGGCTCTCCCCATGTATGTTCTTTGGGGGATATGGTGGTCTAGGAATGTACAATATTTGAGGATAGGCGTCCCGACTGCCATTTTTCCAGTGTTAATATTGTTGGTTACTTTCTTGAGATAGGTCCCTAGGTTCCTAAGTCTCCGTAGAGGACTGTTCAACTTTTGGATATGGGGACTCACTTCCCTATTGGATTCTTTGATGGAGCTTTTATAAATGGAAGATGTGGTTACGGAGATCTCATCAAGCTTTGTTCCAACAGGTTTTTTCGCTTCTTTTGGAATGGGGGTGGCGGCACTAACTGCCGGGCAGATATTGTGGCATTGTGGGGTTTACGTCAGAGTACGATCTGGCTGGCGATTGATTCCATTAGGATTGTCGGAGATGCCAAAATTGTCATTGTCTGATTGCAGGGGAGAAGTGCTCTCGATGTTCCTCTGCTACATCACTATATGGAAAATATTGTTGCCCTTCGCTCTCTATCTCTGATATATCTTTCCTCCATGAGTATAGAGAAAAAAACAAGGAGGCTGATGACTTGTTCAAGCGGGGGATGGCTAGTTTCCTTGGCTTTACGTTTTATGAGCTATAGATTGATGGATCAATTCATTTTTCTGGGTCCTTTGAGCTATGGATGTTTTTATCTGATCTATTTGGTTTCCCAGTTATTGTTGTGACTCAGTATGGGCTTTGGCCAAGTGTTTGTTTTTTTTGATCCATCTATATTCTCAAGGAAATTTGTTGTTCTGTTCCTTTGTTATTTTGGTAGGCTCTATCCCCTTCTATTGGGCGAATTTTGATTCTGATCCTTTGCTGACGAAGTATGTAATCTTTAATTTTATCCATGACGATACTTTGTTTTTTTCATCTGAAAAAAGGGGATCTCTCACTAACAAATGCACCACCTGCAACAGGGACTGCCATAAAAAATTCACCTTGCATGCTTGGTAAAATGCATCCTACCAAAAATAAAATGAGGAGGTGCACACAAACAAATTTACTGCATGAGAAGCTAATCCACAAGTGCTTCCAGCAAATGTTGGAACTCTACCAGCGAAAGGAGAATATGCTTAGAGCAAAAAGGTAAACTAACAATTATTTCATGCAATATTGTTCACTCTTCAAGGGAAATTAATTGTATATTCCAAAGAGTTCAATGAAACATTCCATTATCAAGGAGATCAGATGGGATAAGACACAATTGGTTTGGGAGACCACTTTAAATGGGGTGAGATACCATTATTGATTTGTTAATGAAAAAGGTATTATAGACTTTATGTGAAGTTGTTTATGTTACTTAGTGCAATGGATGGAAAAGGTTGCAAATAACATAAACACATAAGAAAATTGAAAACACATCAACACAACAAAATTTAATAAAGGAGTTCACGAGACTTCTTGGCTACATCTCCTGGTCCTTTAGCTTCTAGTGCTAACCACTTTATTTTGCCTCCAAAATGTTGCTACAAGTATGAGCTAAAAAACAGAGACTTGAATGAGAAAATGGACCTCACTATTGTGTCCAACTTGAAATTTCGAGTCAAAAGAGTATAAACTTGACCATATTTGGCCACTGTGACCTCCAGACCCCCTGGAATGATCCAAAACTGCCTCTGCCCCTGTAAAAACACTCTTTGTTGACAAAATCCACCTCGGCCTGCTCAAAACTGCTTCGATCTACGTGCTCATGGTGGCAGGTTCGGCACCTACCACTGTTTAATAAAATTTTTGTTTGGCTTTGTTTCAAGCCTGAACATATGATATGTTGGTTATCGGAATGTGTTGAAGTCGTTGCATATATATGGTTTTGGTGGGTTGAGGGTTCGAAACCCCCGCTCGACCATTCCGCCTTTTGTTATGTTGTTACAACGTATATGTGATGTATTATGTGTTGAATCCGTTGGTTGATACCTTAATCATATGGTATGATATACCATGTGTTGTTGTGACCTGCGGTGAATGTGGGATATTACAATATGTTTGCGGACTATATGATAATGATAAATCCAAAGGTTCGGCGGTCATGGGGTTGACCTCGACCGTTCGGCCTTTTTCCAGCAACCCAATCCTGATACACAATAAATATAAACTTATCACTTCTGTTAACAAGACCTGTAGTAGCCCAACTGGTGAGCTAGTTCTAACGAATATTTAGCCATTTCGAGAGGTCAGGGGTTTGATTCTCCCTGATCCCCAAAATTTTGGAAATAAGGCCACATTGGGCAAAATCCGTGCTGCCATGTGTTAGCACTGGATTGGCCCATATCAACTAATCACAATCTGCCACGTCACCTCCTCTGCTAACATCATCCAGGACCTATGGCTCATTCTTGGGGTGACACATGTCCCTGTTGACGTAGGCATTAACTGGTTGATTGTTGACTTTTTTTTGACTTTTTTGCCCTGATTCTCCATAAACTTTGACTGGTTCTAACTTCTCCATCCAGACTCGGATTTCCCCGCCATTCGCACCATTGGAATCGTGTTGATGAGCGCTTCGACTTGATCCCACTTTCATCTGCATTTGAAGATTTTTATCTGGAGGCAAAATTGGATCCATTTTGGATCACTCCTCCCCACTGGGAGCTTTTGGACCACCAAAAGTTGGTTTTAGCTATCGAGAAAGTGAGGATAAATTTCCTTCACTTTTCCAATCTATATCCATCGTGCTTTACTTGGATTTGTACCTTTGAGTCCAACTCGAAGATACTCAACATTTCCCCGTCGCGAAGTCCTTATCCTCCTGTCAAGAACTGTATCCTCCTGTAGCTTATTGAGATACTCGGGCAAAAGATCTTCAATGGAAGGTAGCTGACCTTGCTCTTCGGGATCTTCAATCAATGAAGGCACATACAATCGCAAGTTTTCAACATTTACGATGGAATACATCTGCATATAAGCTGGTAGATCTAGGTGGAAAGCATTTTCACCAATTTTGTCAAGTATTTTGAAAGGACAATATCTAATTGGTTTCAAGTTTTTACTTTCCCCTTGCAATCTTTCTTTGCTGATGTACAACCAGACTTGATCGCCAACTTGAAAACTAAGCTCAACTCGATGCTTATCATGCCGCACTTTATGCTTTGCTTGGCTTCTTTCCAACTGTTTCTGTACTGCCTGGTGAATTTCTTGGATTTGTTCAATGAACTTGGTTGCTTTGTCCACATCACTATGTCCATCAACTGTTATGTTTTTACCAAAGACAAAATCCAAGGGATACTTTGGTATAAAACCAGAACAAGTCTCAAAAGGAGATCTCTGAGTAGAAGAATATTTTGCATGGTTGTAAGCATGTTGCACATAACACAAATGCTCATCCCAAAGTTTAGGATGCTTGCTGCAATATCCTCGAAGCAGCTGTATCACTGTCCTGTTGACCACTTTTGTCTGACCATCTGTTTGCGGATGAAATGTTGTGCTCGTTTTAACTTTGTGTCCATTAACTCCCATAGACTTGACCAAAATTTCCTGACAAATCGAGAATCTCGATCGGATACAATAGAAGTGGGTAACTCAAAATGAACCAATACATTTTGAAAGCACAATTTTTCATTTTGTTTAGTAGTGACCTGTTTATTACATGGTGTCAAAATACACATCTTACTGAATCTATCCACAACTACGTACAAATAATCATGACTCTTTCTAGACTTTGGCAATCCCCCAACAAAATCCATGGGAACACTTTCCCAAGGAAGAGAAGGAATTGGAAGTGGAGTATACAAGCCTAATTTTCTATTACTTGGCTTGCTTGTAGCACACATAGTACATCCTTTAATATATCTAGAAACTATCTCATTCATCCGTGGCCAGTAGCAGAATCTTTGTAATTGTGCAACTATTTTACTTACACCAAAATGACCTGATATGAGAGAAGTATTTGCTTCTCGAACTATATTAACTCTTTTAGTTTGTGGAATGCATAAATTTCCCAAATGATATAAGAGTTTGTCCTTTATGAAATAATCCAATTCTTCTACCTGCTTCCCATGACTTAAAGTTGCATATACATCCTTAAAATTTGTGTCTTGAGCATATTGTTCAATGTAACTTTCATGAATCACTGAATTATGCTCAAGTATTGTGGATGCATTTATAATTGGTCTTGATAACATGTCTGCAACCTTATTATGTATGCCCTTCTTATATCTGATAACAAGATGAAATTGCTGTAGAAACCCATCCACCGATAGTGTCTTGATTGTTGCAATTTAGTTTGTGAGTGTAAATATTGAAGTGGTTGATGATCTGTGTATATGATTGTTTCTTTACGGATTATGTAACGTTTCGACTTTTTAACACTCTGAACTAATGCATATAATTCCTTATCATATGTAGGATAGTTAACTATTGCTGATGTGAATGTCTCAGAATGAAAGCATATAAGTTTTTTGTGCTGCATCAACACTGCCCCGATGGCATATTCACTTGCATCTGTCTCGATCTCAAATGGATGCTGAAGATCTAGCCGTGCTAGTATTGGCGCTGTATTGATCATTTCTTTCAATGTGTCGAAGGCTTTCTGTTGTTTGCCTCCCTACTAAAACACCCGTTTCACACTTGTCAAAGCATGTAAAGGAGTTGCAATCAAAGAAAAGTTAGCAATAAACTTTCTCTATTATTGTGCTGCCCCTAAGAAATTTTAAATTCTGTAGCAGTATTGGGCTTAGGCCAATTTACAGTGACTTCAACCTTAGAGGGATCTATCTTCAATTCACCACCACCTACAATATAACCCAAATAATTCAAAGATGTTCTACCAAATTCACGTTTTGACAATTTTACATAGAGATTTTCTCTTTTCAAAACATCTAAAATCTGCTTTACATGCTTTACATGTTCGTCCCATGTTCTACTGAAAACGAGAATATCATCTAAATAGACTATTACAAAATCATCAATGAACGATAGAATACATCATTCATGACTCGCATGAATGTTGCTAGAGCGTTAGTTAAGGCAAAAGGCATAACCATCCATTCATAGAGTCCTTGCTTTGTTTTGAAAGCAATGTTCCATACATCTTGTTCTGCAACTCTGATCTGATGGTAGCCGCTTCACAAGTCCAATTTAGAGAAGTAAACTACATCTTTTAACTGATCTAACAAATCATAAATACGAGGAAGAGGATAACGATTCTTTATTGTGATTTTATTTAATCATCTAAAATCAATGCACATTCTCCACGAACTGTCTTTCTTTCGCACTAACACAATAGGTGATCCACACGATGATGTGCTTGGTCGAATAAACCCTTGATTGAGCAACTCCTATACCTGCTTCTTTATCTATGCATTCTTTAGAGCTGATAACATTTTATACCTGTAGCTGTAACCATTGTCTCGTCACTTGAATCTGATCCCAAGTCCTTTTGAATAGCAACAACATTCTTCTGCTCTTTACTCCCAAACTTCTTAGGCTTCAATTCCGGATGCAATGACCAATAGTGTGCCTCATCGTGTCCTTTCTTCTTACAATAAGTGCATGAAGGTTTATCTTTCTTCACAGTGTTTGTTTTCTTCTCCTTCCATTTAAGTTTCTTCTTGCCTTTATTCTTGCTTTCAATAGGTTTGGATGATTTTCCAATATCTTGAGTTACATTTTTGCCTCTAGCTTCTAGAGGAGCTATTTGAATTGATACATCATCTAAGCTAGTTTGATTAAACATAAGTATGGTATGCCTCAAATAACTATGAAGACCACCTATGTATTTCAACAATGTCTCTGGTGAGTCCAATGATATGCCTAATGTTAAAGCTTTCTTACAGAAATCTTGAGTATAACTTTGAACGCTTTGACCTTTTAATTGATGTAGTGTTTGCCAACTCATCTTTGCTTGTTGCATATAAGCCAAAGGATATATATTTTTTTGATAGCAGAAACAACTTCATTCCAAGTTGAAATGATTTTACCATGCTTTTGGAGATCTGCTTGTGTCTTGCCTTCCCACCATACAAGTGCGGTTCCTCCAAGTCGAAGGCTAGCAAGCTGGATTTTCTTCCTTTCTGAAACAACTTTCTGCACCCTGCAACACACTTCAATTTGTCTTATCCAATTATCAAGATTTTCAGTGTTAAGTTCTCCATCATAAATTGACAAATCAAATTTTACATCTAATTTGATCAAAGAGGATTTCTTCTTTTTCTTCTTAAAAGGACTAGATTTATGAGAAGAAAAGGATGATGATGACGATGATGGTGATGATGGAGGAGATGGTGGAGGAAGCATTTCTCCCTTTCCCTTGTTTCTTGATCTTTAGGTGATGAAGTGCCTTCATCTTTGTTCTTCTTAAACTCACGATACATCTCTTCCACCATTGCACGTATCGTCACGAAACTATCCAAGAATTGAGATTCTAACCCAAGTGGAGTTTCATCTGCCATCCTTCTTTGTGAAAAGACCCTTCCAATCTCTGGATTTGCCTCAACAAGTTCACCTTCATCTCGCCCGAGCCTCAACCTAGTAAGCATTCAAATCTTCACACAAACTCGTCAAACCTTAAAAACCTTTGAGTTCTGATACCACTTGATCCGTTAATGAAAAAGGTATTACAGACTTTATGTGAAATTGTTTATGTTATTTAGTTCAATGGATCGAAAAGGTTGCAAATAACATAAACACATAAGCAAATTGAAAACACTTCAAACACATCAACACAACAAAATTTAATAAAGGAGTTCACCAGAATTCCTGGCTACATCTCCTGGTCCTTTAGCTTCCAGTGCTGACCATTTTATTTTGCCTTCAAAATGTTGTTACAGGTATGAGCTCAAAAACAAAGACTCAAATGAGAAAATGGACCTCACCATTCGTTTAGCTCGAAATTTCGAGTCAAACATGTATAAACTTGACCATATTTGGCCACTGTGACCTCCAGACCCCCTGGAATGATCCAAAACCGCCTCTGCCCCTGCAAAACCACTCTCTGCTGACAAAAACCACCTTGGCCCGCTCAAAACTGCCTCGGCCTACGCACTGGTGGTATGGCGGGTTTGGCACCTGCAACTGTTTAATAAAAATTTTGTTTGGCTTTGTTTCAAGCCCAAACATATGATATGTTGGTTATTGAAATGCGTTGAAGTTGTTGCATATATATGGTTTCGTTGGGTCGAGGGTTCAAAACCCCCGCTCGACCATTCCGCCGTTTGTTATGTTGTTACAATGTATATGCAATGTATTATGTGTTGGCTCCGTTGGTTGATACATTAATCACATGGTATGATATACCATGTGTTGTTGTGACTTGCGGTGAATGTGGGATATTACAATATGTTTGCGGAGTATATGATAATGATAAATCCAAAGGTCCGACGGTCGTGGGGTTGACCCCGATCGTCCGGCCTTTTTCCGGCAACCCAATCCCGATACATAATAAATATAAACTTATCACTTCCGTTAACAAGACCTATGGTAGCCCAACTGGTGAGCTAGTTCCAACGAAGACTTAGTCATTTTGGGAGGTCAGGGGTTCGATCCTCCCTGATCCCCAAAATTTTGGAAATAAGGCCACATTGGGAAAAATCTGGGCTGCCACGTGTCAGCACCAGATTGGCCCATATCAAACAATCACAATCTGCCACATCACCTCCTATGATGACATCATACATGACCCGTGGCTCATTCCCGGGGTGACACGTGTCCTTGCTGACGTAGCCATTGACCTAGTTGACCGTTGTTTGTTGACTTTTTTTTTTTGACTTTTTGCCCTAATTCTCCATAAACTTTGACTGGCTCTAACTTCTCCATCTGGACTCGGATTTACGCGTTTGCATCGTTGGAATCGTGTCGACGAGCACTTCAACTTGATCCCAATTTCATCTGCATTTGAAGATTTTGATCTAGAGGAAAAACTAGATCCATTTTGGATCAATTATGCTTTCACAGGAAACCAACTCATAGAAGGCGACACAAGATTCAAAAAACAAGTTGCATTCTACACAAAAGAGGTACATAAGGTTACCTTGAACAAAAATATCTACATAATTGCAAAACTTCAAAAATATCAGTGGCTAGATTTTTTAAAAATGTAATTAGGTTTAGTTTTCATAATGATGTGTAATTATGATTTTATGTAATTGATGTAAAGAAGAAAAATGAAATAATTTTTGTAATGCTTGAATCATGGGTTTCATGATCAATGAATTTTATTTTTAGTTGAAGCTTCCATTGAGAGTTTTTAGGTTGGTCATCAAGTCATAAAGTCTTGTAAAGTCAATGTCAAGAATTGAAGACCCATTTGGGCATTTAATTCATTGTAAGAGAAATTTTGTTAACTCTCCAAGACCATGTCGCAAACTATCCTTGAAGTCGGCCTGAGGATGATTCTAGAAAAGGAATGCTAGCCTTGTCACAAGGAGAAGTCAACACATTCTTGATGGAAAAACCACTATATATAGGGAAACTCAGCCTCACCTAGGATAGAATTCGGTCAAGTATAAAAGACAAAGAAAAGAAGCACAAAAATCACAAACAGAGCAACCTCATAACCAACGAGAAGGAAGAGAGGAAGAGCGAAGATTTTTGGCACTGCTTTTGGGTTGATCTCCTTGCACATTGTAGGTCTGTGGAGGAAGGCCAAAATTTCAGAGTAGCCGAGATTGACAGTGCATGAAGGCAATTTGACTTGTGTTGACTTGTGTACGAAGGAGGAGCAGTGAAAAATGATCTTGTGAATTGGTCTTGGAGAGGTTGTTGTGTCAAGGATCTTGGTCTTGGTATTCGTCAATTGAAGTCTCTATAAGAAGAAGAATTCATTTTGAGTTTTCCTCTCAAGTTGGAGAGGTTTTTGCCTTGGATGATCGCCTACATTCCATGTTTCTTGTCTCTTTATTGTTTAGGATTTGGTAGCTATTTGATGAAGAAGAACGCTATAATAATCTAACTAAAGAAAAGATCCTAATCTAAAGAAGTAAAAAGCATTCACAAGCAATTATCATCAAAGAGAAATCTCCTAATCCTAATGCCCTAGATTTCTCAACATGGTATCAGAGTTAAGGTGACAAAATCAAGGAAAATACATCTCATCAAGGGATACTCAAGCATTCAAGGACCAAATCTCGAGGAGGGCATCAAAGAAAATCTAGAAGATCATCTTGAAGTCAATATACAAAAGAAGTGTCAAAACCCTAGATCAAAGAAGAAGTCTACAACAAAAGAAGTCTTGGGATCCTCAAGTCATCATCTAAATACCACAAAGACCCTACTCAACTTGAAAAGATCTACAAATCAAAGTAAATTGAAGACTACTTATCCAAGAGAAGCAAGATCAAGGATGTTGTCATCATCATAAAAAATTCTAAGGAAATCTCCCTGTCATTGAAATAAGGATTTCATCTCAAAATAAAATCCTTATCCTTGAAGAAAACTATCCAAGAAGCTCCAAAACATCATCAAGAAGTCATCATCAATCATCATCAACAAGGACATCACCATTAAAGGATCTAAAGTGATCTCCCTCTTCGTGGAGTCAAGGATCACTCTTGAAGAGAACTATATTCATCAAGGAGGAGTTTGTATTATCTATATCATCATTAAACTCAAGGAAGCAACAAGCGAAAGAAGCTCTTCACAAGTGAGTATATTTATGTCTACATTTGAATCTGTAAAAATGTATTTTTGCAAAGGAAAGCAACAAATTGGTTGGGGCTTCAAACTTTCTTGCATGGAAGAAGAGGACAAATCTGAATCTCATTGAAAATGAGGCCATGGAACATGTTAAAGGCTCAATCACCAAACCTCCAAAAGAATATGCTCAAGCACCTGCAAGGTTTATGAAAGGGGAATTAAGGGCTCAAAGGATTCTCCTAGAATCTATCAAGGATCCCCTCATCCCATATGTATCTAAACTTGAACCTTCAAAAGAAATATATGAAGAATTGGCAGAGTTGTTTTCCGTAAAGCACTGCAGGAGAAGGAAAGAACTCTACAAGCTAAGGACCTCAAAAGAAGAAGGAATAGCCTCGTAATTTACGAGGATATCTGAAATAAGGGATCAACTTCAAGATTTAGGAGAAATAATGTTTGACAAGAAGATGACCACCGCAGTACTAAATGCACTACTAGAGGAATGGGGTAACTTCACATCATGCATTTATGGGAAGAAGGAAGCTACTCCATTCAATGATTTATGGTCAATATGCGAGATTGAAGAAACCATGTTGAAGGCAAAAAATGATGTAGGATTAAGTGAGAAAAATCAAGCATATGCTACAATGACAAAAAGAAAATGAAAATTTGGAAAGTTTTGTCCTCAAAAGAGGAAGAAGAATATGGCCAAGATTCAATGCTATGGATGTCAAGGATATGGGCATTATAAGAGATATTGTACTAAGCTTAAGAAAGACAATAAAAAAAGAGGAAGAGAAGAAGCCCATATCACTGAAGAAGTGGAGGAAGCTGAAAAGAAGAAATCCAAGAAAGAGGAAGTAAGAGATCTCTACTATGATTGAGATAGTCTTTCTCTTCTAGTTTTTTTCAAGTTTTCTGTTGTAAGATATGGCCATCATGAGTCACCAAGGAGCATGATAGGATGCATCATGACATTATAGAAACATTGAAAGCAAGAGCTCGTGAAATCATCATAAAGAAGCATGGAAGATAGAAGTCTATGACAATCACCTATGGAAGGATATAGCTCTTGGTAACCTCATAAGAAGCATAAATTATACTTATGAGAAAAGGGAAAAGTCATCTAGTACAAAGCACATCATACATCAATCAAAAGGAATACATTTCCTGAATGAGGATACTCTTGATCCTTTGTTGGAATCCTCATTGGAAGGTTCATCGATTAAAATGAGGCAAGTGTTTCATCAAGAATTCCAACTTGTGGGAATTCATGGGATGGTCGAATGATGTGAAAAGAAGTGAAGCAGATCAAAGAATTGAAGTTATTTCAATCAAGGAAGTTGCTGAAGGAAGTCTAGATGACCTAAAGGAAAAAAAAGGTTTGTATTTGATAAAATAGAGTCATGTCATATGGTTGCAGGTAACATGGATAAATGCTCTATCTCGAGAGCATGATCAAAAGAAAGGATCTCCTCTTTTGAAAAGATGCAGGAAGGCATGGGTCACACATTGACTTAGATGAAATCAACATAATATGTCCTCATATGAAATATGAGGGGGTTGACAATAATTAGAGGAACTCTGATTGGAATTTCCTGAAAATAAAACGTGTGAAGAAAAGAAGGAAGAAATCATGAAATGTGCAACTATGGAGAAGGCAATCAACATCCAAGGACTGAAAGATTTGACTATGATATCTCTATGAAAGATATGAAGAGCCTAATGAAGTCTGGAAAAGAAAGAGACCCTTGAAAATATATATCCTTTGGAGATGAGTCAGTATACATGTAGGATGCTGATGCAAGCAAGAATATGTCATGATGAAAAACCATCACAAAGGTAATTTTGATTTAGTGTTCATTTCTTATTTTTGAATAATATATGGATGGGCTTATGCAGGGCTGCCAAGGGAAGAATTGTGGATGTATTCGATCACTGATGCCCATGTAGCAGGATGAAAGATCCTTAAGGAGACATGGCATGAAAAAATCAACATGGCATGAAGAAAGACCAGATATGGAATAATAGATCACTTTCCAATGAAAGGAATGATGACATGACTGACATGACTCATGAATGAAAGTGATGGATGGTCTGTGCCCTACAAATAAGTCCTAAAAGATGTAGACTCTATGACAAAGAAGAAATTCATGATATCAAAGGAAGGAGTTCTACAAGCAATTGGTTATCCCATGATCTCCACCTAAAGAGTTGCTGGAAGCAAGTCCCTGGTCAAGAGGGAACTTGGTCAAGTCCCTAGTTAAAAGGGAGCTTGGGTACATTTCTTTTATAGAATGGGTTGGTCATCCCTGGTTAAGAGGGAGTGACAAATATGGCTCTTTACTTCATGCACTAGACCAAGACTAATAACCGTAAGTCTTAGTGAAGGCCATGAGGAGAGATAGACACATCATTCTTGTCTTCACTTGGGAAGATATAATGGAGGATTGGGTAAACATCTGCCATACAATACTCTTTGAGGATGAGTTAGGGCATCCAAGATAAGAGTAGTCACAGATGACTGATATTCTTTGAGGATTGAGAATCCAAGATAAGAATAATCTTGGTGGAACACACTCTGAGAACTCCGGTGGGTTGTGTTCCGAGAGATACAATGATGAGGGTGTCTATACATCATTGGTCTCGCCAACATTGAGTTCTAATCTTGTGGAGAGATAGAGGTGTTAGTCAAGGCCTTGCTATATGACAATGATGGATGATATGATGCTATACAAGTGGGTTACCAATCCAACTCTTTGTATGAGGATTCTTCAGATTGAGAATGTCCAAGTACTTTGTGTAGATTATGAATACCTCCCTAGTTAAGAGGGAGTGTTGAAAAATGTAACTAGGGTTGGTCTTCATAATGACATGTGTAATTATGAGTTTATGTAATTGATGTAAAGAAGAAAAATAAAATTATTTTTGCAATGCTTGAATCATGGGTTTCATGATCAAGAAATTTATTTTTAATTGAAGCTTTCATTGTGAGCTTTTAGGTTGGTGATCAATTCCTAAAGTCTTGTAAAGTCAATGTCAAGGATTGAAGACCCATTTGGGCATGTAATTCATTGTAAACGAAAATTTGTTAACCCTCCAAGACCATGTCACAAGCTATCCTTGAAGTTGGCCTAAGGATGATTCTAGAAAAGGCATGTCGGATTTTTCACAAGGAGAATTCGGCTTATTCTTGATGGACAAACCACTATATATAGGTCAGCTCGGCCTCACCTAGGATATAATTCAGTCAAGCATAAAAGACAAAGAAAAGAAGCATGAAAATCACAAGAAAAGCAGCCTCATAACGAACAAGAAGGAAGAGAGGAAGAGCACAGATTTTTGGCACTACTTTTGGGTTGATCTCCTCGTACGTGTGGCAAACACTAGGGTTTCTGCAGTAGGGTTAGATCAGCCCTTGCAAAAGTCAAGTAAAGGGTCTCCACACCATCATTATTGCTAGTCGAAATTATAAGGAGAAGCCCTCAAGCTTAGTGAAGGAGAAGCACATCACAAAGGTCCATAACACGTGTGATTTTGCAGAGATTTCAGGTAGTCGAAAATTGCAGATCTGTGGAGGAAGGCTAAAACTCTAGAGTAGCCGAGATTGGCAGTGCATGAAGGTAGTTTGACTTGTGTTGACTTGGGCAAGAAGAAGGAGTAGTGAAGAAGGATCTTGTGGCTTGGTCTTGGAGAGGTTGTTGTGTCAAGGATCTTGGTCTTGGTATTCCCCAGTTGAAGTTTCTAATTCGTTTTGGGTTTTCCTCTCAAGTTGGAGAGGTTTTGGCCTTGGCTAATCGCCTACATTATGTGTCTCTTGTTTATGCTTTGTTAACTGTTTGATAAATAAGAACATTATAATAATCTAACTAAAAAAATATCATAATCTTAAAAAGTAAAAAACATTCACAAACAGTTATCATCAAAGAGAAATCTCCTAATCCTAATACCCTAAATTTTAAATGCTCAAAACAAATTGCATTCTAACACAAAAGAGGTACCTAAAATTACACTGAACAAAAATATCTGCGGAATTGCAAAACTTCAAAAAGACCAGTGGGTAGATAAATCTCTCCATGTAGTTTTATGCAACCCTTTCCCTCAATATATCGGTAAATG
>APFE030029917.1:0-44870 GCA_000404065.3 Pinus taeda
ATTGATGCTATGTGATTCGTTCTCCACATTTCACTATTTCAATCCCACTTCTTCACCCCTGTGAGCATCACCCGATGCAATGAGTGCTAAGTGAACTATTCAAAAATCATGAGAAATTAGTCAGTTACGACTACCTCTCATGGAAATTGTCATACGTGAATGACTTACTTAACGCAGTTGAATCCCAAAATGATATCTAATATAATGCACTGCGTAATCCCCCATACTTAAATTCAAAAAGAGTCAAGGGATCTCTACTTGAATGTTCATGAGGCACGATACTTGCTAAGGTTTTGCAAATGGGGTAGCAAGCTAAGTGGGCTTGATTGTGGAAAAACTCCACAGTTAAGCGCGCTTGAGCCAGAGGAGTTCTGGGATGGTGACCTCCTGGGAAGTCCTGGTTACCGGGTGCAAGCCCCGGAAGTGATGATTGATGCTATGTGATTCGTTCTCCACATTTCACTAGTTTCAATCCCGCTTCTTCACCCCTGTGAGCATCACCCGATGCAATGAGTGCTAAGTGAACTATTCAAAAATCATGAGAAATTAGTCAGTTACGACTACCTCTCATGGAAATGGTCATACATGAATGACTTACTTAACGCAATTGAATCCCAAAATGATATCTAATATAATGCACTGCGTAAACCCCCATACTTCAATTCAAAAAGAGTCAAGGGATCTCTACCTGAATGGTTCATGAGGCACAATACTTGCTAAGGTTTTGCAAATGGGGTAGCAAGCTAAGTGGGCTTGATTGTGGGAAAAACTCCACAGTTAAGCGCGCTTGAGCCAGAGGAGTTCTGGGATGGGTGACCTCCTGGGAAGTCCTGGTTACCGGGTGCAAGCCCCGGAAGTGATGATTGATGCTATGTGATTCGTTCTCCACATTTCACTAGTTTCAATCCCACTTCTTCACCCCTGTGAGCATCACCCGATGCAATGAGTGCTAAGTGAACTATTCATAAATCATGAGAAATTAGTCACTTACGACTACCTCTCATGGAAATGGTCATACGTTAATGACTTACCTAATGCAGTTGAATCCCAAAATGATATCTAATATGAAAATCATAGGTAGATAGGAATTGATCCCTCCTCCAATAAAAGACATTTTGATGGTGGTGAGAACAATTGTTTGGCCCTCCTATGATTGATTTTTCAATGATGGTAAATGCCTTCTCTCAAATTCCCCAATAGCTGCAAAGATAAATGAGTGAAAAAAAACAAATTTGACACTTAAGAGGATAAAATTTGATGTGGGTGATTTTTCCATTGTGGTAGGATTTTTTCCAGAAAATTGTGATTTGCTGATTTTTTTTTTTGGTTTGGTTTTGTATTTTTTTAACTAAAGTTGTTTTATTATCAAGACCACAATTTTTTTGCAGACTATTGGGGTTTGGCATCGAAAAAATTCACAATGTTGTCGATTTTCATCTATGTTCCAAAGTATAAGATACCAAATATGTGAAATTTGGTCATATATAATATATGTCAGGGTGAATATATCAAAGTGGCACTGATCGTGATACATATCTTAACCAAAATGCATAAACGAGTCTCTAATATGGCCTTGAGAACCCAAAAAAGACACTAATCAAATGACTACAATATACTGTCCAAATAACTATCTATTCTGATCAGCTAACAAACAGTGCGCCAAATTAGCTTCAAGCTTGTTCCAAATCAAATTACTTTGCCAGAGCTCTGAAATCTTCAAATGCTCAGAAATGATCAATGAGAAGATGCCCGCATTGTTGTCTATTCAACAATTTGGTACACAATGCTGAATAGCCAACTTAGACAATGTATCCCTGAAGCTGAATCACGTGTAGGAATGAGGTGGTTAATCACATTTCCCATACATGTCCTGTAGGCAATTTGTTGTTTCTTACATGTAAGTATTCAGTTCCCATGTTTCAAATTTCAATCTTACAACATTACAATCCGCGCAACCCACAAGATGTAGAAGGCCATGGTTGCGGTGTTTTACTCATATAGTACTAAAATGTTGAAAACTAGGCGTTTTATTGTTTTCTACATGCAAGAATTCTGTGCCTATGTTTTCGACTTACATCTCTATGATGCTGCAACCTACTATATGCTTTAGACCAAGGTTACAGTGTTTTATTTCATTTCTTGCTAAATGTTGAAAAACTGGTAAGTTTGTCAAATTGGAAAAAAGACCTAAATTTTAACTTTTGTCTTGTAAAGTCCTAGGAGTTTGAGACCATTACCAAACATCTGAAAAGTGGGTTAGATTTTTAAATTGAAATTTACATTTATTAACTTCAAGAATTCAATAATAAAAGTTAAAATCAGGTGAGATATTTTTCTTTATGCATTTTGGGTGTGGTGGGTTGGATTGATTTTAGATTGGACTGATTTGGACAAGAATCGGTATGAACTGGTCCCAATTTGCTTTTTTACTGGAGTGAGATTGGCTTTTGTTTAAATTGGAACCCACTGGTTTTGATTAACATTGCTAATGTTATCATATCTGGAATTGGAAATGAACCTACTTGAGACCCCAAAAGTACAGACTACACAGGAACTGGGATATAACTGGTCAAAACATACATAAAATATTCAAATTTTGATATAAAGGTTGTGTGTTTGTGTGTGAACACCTTGGTTAGCTAGCTTGAGTGATTGAGTTCATTGAGCTCTAGGTAGGAGGTTTTGTGGTCGATCCCCAGGCTGGTTGCCTTGATTGCAGGCACTGATGGGTTTACAGTGGGTAATGTCCACGAAATGAGGGGAAGTGCATGGGTGTTTCCATGTCAAGGTTTTATCAGAGAAAGATATATTTATTCATGTCAATGTAAATCAAAACTGTTACACATAATACATAAAATTTTCTCTTGTATATAGCATGCAAGAGTGAATATAGTAAAATGGCATTGAGTGCAATACAAATCCAAGCCAAAATAAATAAACGTTGAGGCTCTTGATGGCCTCTAGAGTCCATAATTAGTACTTTGACTAAGCTTCATGAAATATATGAATTAGTGCTTCGAATTGGTCATGTTACACACCCATTTTGGTCGAGTGCAAAAATATATTTTTCGATAATACTAATAATGGTAGACCAGGAGGCCTTGATAAAATTTTGTGGTGTGGCAGCCAGAGAATTAAAAATTTGAATGTGGCAGATATTGATACTTGCTTGTCTTGATGCCACCACTGTATTGTCTGAACAGGTCTCAGAGCTTGGTATCTACCCAGCTAACCCTCTGGATTCTACATTCTGCTTTCTTCCTCTTCACTTCTTAGGGGAAGACCCCTATAATACTGCTTGTGGAGTATTGGCACCAGGAAGCAGGAGAGTTTGTGGCTGCTAAAATTGCTCTGTTTACAGAGATATTGTGGAGCAGCAATGATTGAAATTGACATGCTTTGAGAAGTTGTTAAGCATGATAGAAATGGCGCAAGGTGTGTTCAGATGTGGAACTGGTTTGATTATCAGCATTGTTTTTGAGAAGCTTGGACCGAGTTTATATGATTTTCTAAGGAGAAACAATTATAACTTATCTTCCATTGATATTATTTGAGAGCTTGGCAAACAATTTTGTGTGGCATATATGCATCACTTGCATTTCTTTCACTCAGATTTGAAGCCTGAAAATAATGGAACATGTTAAATGAGATCGCCAAAATTAACTGCAATAAAGCTTATTGATTTTGTAAGTGCTACATTTGAGGACCATAATCATAGTTGTATAATTTCTACAAGGCATTATAAATGGATGCATACCTGTGATCTTTATGTGGAGGTAAAACTTGGGAACTACAAGGAACTAAAAGCGCTTTGACAAGGAAACAAATGCAAAATGGAATCAAGTATTTGGATTTTCCAAAGAGAGAACTTGAGCATCATTTTGGATGTTGTGATTAAGGATAAGGATTTTTTCAAGGATGACTTAATAGTCCATGTGATGTTCGATATTTATGAGATCTGCACAAGAATGCCTCCTAATAGTCCATTGAGAACTCAATGGTATAGTTTGGAGGGCGATGATCAAAGAAAAATGAAGTAATGGGGAAGACTATAATTCCTTTGCATTAGTAGCGAGATGTTTGGATCATAAACCTGTTCCCACCAAGCGGTACAACCTTGGAAAGCATTTTGTGGTCGATGGAGAGAAGAACGAAACTAAGTTTGCAAGAAGGATTCTTCTAAGAATTTGTCTTGGTGGTGGGTATCATGTCCTTGACAAATCTAACATATTATAACAACAATCTAATGCCCACAACCAATAAGAAATCAAAAGGCTATAGGTCCCATGACAAGAGAATATCCTTTTAAAGACCAATTAGGATGTCTTGGATCAATGGAATAACAATGAAATGCAGTCATTGAAAATGCTAAAAGAAGGTAAGGTAGATGCCATGAGGATAGACCGCAGTACAAGTAACTAGAGACAAACTTGCCCTACAAACCCTCATCTTGTAACAACATATAAATTAGAGGAGAGTGTTGGAAACAAGTCTTGGCCAAAGTTATAGAACAATTCTACACAAGGTCAACACATGAATATGGAGTAGATCAATATATATATATATATATATATATATATTTGGATGCTTATCAAAATTTTGGATTCCGGATGACCTGTATTGAAAGATCTAGGGCTGACCTTCACACAAATGATGAAAGTCAATATGAGATAAATTGATCAAATGGAGCTGACCTATGTTGAACACTGATATTAGAGCCGATCATTTTTTCGATGGTCTTTATTTCAAAACGATGCCACCTTTATGTGTGCTAGTTGGAGTTTGCATGAAATCAGTCTATTATTTAAAGGGCAAGCCTTTGGTTTGAATCCCCACATGTTCAGCATTGGAAGGTGTTTTGGAGGATTGCATGCTTTATCTTGTAATCTACATGTCCATATTTGAGAGGTTTCACTTGCATGTTTGGAAGTTGATGGTATGGTTTTGAGACCCATAGAACGACCCACTAATGCTAAAGATGGAATGGAGTTGTCCACTTTGGATGCTCATGTGTCAACCTTGGAAGACACTTGGTAGTTGGAAATACACCTTTGTGGATCGAGACCACCCTTGGAAGGATCATCAAGTTTGTATTTTGAAGAGCTAGCAAGTTCAAGGGCCTTTGGAGGTTGGACGCTGCACCAAAACCCCTCTCTACCGCTCATTTATGTTGATGGACCACTTTTGTGGGCTTATGCCTCTTAATTTTCGTACACGGCATAAATGCCTCTGGATTGTATTATTGAAAACTATTTAATTGTTTAGTAGGGGATTTTAACTTAGAAATTAATATTTTTTTGTAAGGGAAGTTGAGCACCTTCTCTATAATTAGAGGTGCACTTCCTCTTAGTTTCTCATGGTTGGATTTAGGGAAGAAATCCCTAGTCAATTTTGAATTTTTTGTAATTTTTCTCTTTTATAACTTGGTTATGAATGGATGTTGAGTGACTTTCTTGGGGACTTTGTTGATGCGTGTCTATGATCTCTTTTCATTGATGGTTATGGTGAAGCTTCGATGAATGCATGATAAATCTAGTAGGTTAACTCTTTTTATCTTGGTTTTATGTTTTATTGGATGCTTGAATCATGTATCAAGCATGTTAGCATGGTACTCGTTTCATGATCCTTGTTAAAGTAACCATTCTTCCAAGTCTTTAGGGATGTAGCATGTTAGCTTCTCCATTAATCTGTTTCTAGAAATTGAGAACCTTGATTCAAACCCTAGGTAAGTAGGTTAACTTAACCTAGTCCTTTCAAATCTTGTATCTAATACATTCTCCTCAAGTTTGTTGTTCCTTGACCCTACATGCTCAAAAAAATATATTGACAAGCTAAGGCACTGATATTCCATCCTCCCATCATTTTATCCTTTGTAGAAATCCTTCAAATTAGTTTGTTAGGGTTTTAATCTCCTTGTATTTCCTAGTTGTGTGTATTTGGGTTTCTTTCCTTCAGAACTTAAACCTTGAAATTACACTTAAGAACCCTAGCAACCTTTTCTTGCACCTTAAGCTTTGATTGCCCAAATCCTTTGATTGGTGGTATTTGAATTTTGAAGTAGAAGACTTAGGGGGCTCTTGAATTGGTTTGATTGAGCCATTAGATCCCTAAGATATACTAAGGTGAATTCCCCTTGAGTTGAAGGAGCATTGGTGAGAAGCAAGAGGAAGGTTGGTGAGGTGACAGTGGCCCCTCGTCAAGGACAATGGGTCTTGCACTTTAGCTTTTGGACTTTGTCTCAAGAAGTGTGAGATTTTGTTGTAATAGGCCAAAAGGTCAAGAATTGTAATCAACTCTCCAAGTCAACACTTTGAATCAGCCAAAGATTCTCTCTGAACTGTTATATTTATACCTTGTTTATTTCAGGCAATGTCCTCTAGTGGTGGCTCAGTTATTTTAAGTCCACACAACAGTGATTGTGGATTTAGCAAATTCATACAATGCACTAATGACGACAATTTGCCGTGATTCTTGTGCATGGTCAGTATGGTGGATTGGCTTAGTTATGTCATGGAGTAGGGGGCATGTATGCACCAATCTTATTACATTACCGGTTTTATAGTTTTATCATTGTAATACTATATTTAGTTTCTGGTTTAGAAATATACAGGTTTTGATTATAGGAGCAGTGAATAGATTTATGACTGTAGAGAATGCTTACTGCAAACAATTGTATTAGTCCTCTAAAAACCTTATGACATTCACCTAGAATTAATTAAGTAAATGCCTAGGTGTGTTTAAGAATTCTTCAGTGTAAGATGAGTTTAATGCCACTGCTATGCAAATTTTATTTGACCGAAGGAATAAGGTAAGGGTTAGAAGATGTGCACCAGGAAGCCCCACAGCTTGAAGACACTTGCCGGATCAACGAACCAAATCATCCACCTCAGATTTGAATGCCGATTTTTTTGACATAACTCAGCATTTGTGTTTTTTTCTTTTTGAAGGGCCTCGAGGCTACGACAAAGGAAGGAAAGAAGGTAAGGGGCAACGTTAGGAAAAAAGAGTGAAGGCAGGGTTGTGGCAGGTCTAGGAGAGGGCCGAGAGGGAGAGAGGAGCTGCGACAAAGAGGATAGGAGTTGTGACATGGGAAAAAGGAGCTGCGGCAGGGAAACAAGGTTTCGGATAAGGCAATGGAGGATGGTTTGAAGGCTAACGAGTGGTTGGGAAGGCACTGCGTTAGGCCTAAAAGAGGTAGCGAAAGGTGCCGTAGGGGATAAGTGATTGAGAAAAGGGCAACAACAAACTTGGGAAGGCTGCCAAGGAAGGGAAAGGCAGGAAGGAGGCAACATAGGAGGGATAAGGGGCAACATTGGAAGAATGAGGGTCAAGGAGGTTGCGACAACGCTAGAAAGAGGATGCCACAATGATAAATGAGGGGATTTACGAAGGTTGCCAAGGAAAGGAAAGGTAGGAAGGAGGCAACGAAGGAGGGATAAGGAGCAACATTGAAAGAATGAGGGTCAAGGAGGCTGCGACAATGCTAGAAAGAGGATGCTACAGAGATTAAATGAGGGGATTTAGGCCCACGACAGTGAAGGCCGAGAGGAGCAGAGGGAAGTTAGGACAACAGAGAGCTTAGAAAATCCTTTTAGGGCCTGCGTTAGGCCTTAAAGGGCTCAAATTTCTTGTCCAATTTTCACAAAAATAAAATTGTCAACTTCAGATCTTTGTTTAACCAATTTTCACTAAATAATGCTTTATTATAGTCTTGCAAACAAACTTGAGATTAGATCTTTCCCTCCAGGGCCTAGATCTATCTCAAACCCCAACACTTTCTCTTGAATAGGCTTAGATCTCCCTCTGCATGTAAAAAATAAAATACCCAAAATCCAATATATACAAATTTTGAAAACAAATACCAAAAACCCCAAAAGTTAGAAAATCAAAATTTGTCTTACCAAAATTATTTCACATCTAGGCAATTAGAATACAGATCTACTGGATCTGAGGAGTATGAGTCCAACACCGCACCTAGATCAGTAGAAATAAGCTCTTCCTAGCCAAATCTATCTAACGAGCATAATATATAAAAGATAAATGTTTTTAAATGAGACATTAGCCCAAAAACCTTGCAAGAAAATCTTCGTTAGATAAGACCTGTGATTTAATCAGGAAGGCTCTTCAGTTCTTATGCCTTGAGAGTTGGCTGGTCCAACCTAGGACTTCCTCTCATGCCTAAGTTTTCAAATATAAAAGATCTCTGCACACTCAAATCATGTTGGCAAATCTATAGAGACATAAAATGATAATATAATCCTCAAGAATTAGAGATACTTGCTAATTCATTCGAATTAAAATGCTACCTTAGATCCAATAACCTATGCAAGATACCTGTGTAATAAGTTATTCCATGAAGGCTAATGATCAACAACTTCTAAAATATTATTCAACAGAACATTAGGAGCAGTATTATCATAAAAATAGGAGAGAAACACCACCATCTTTGAAAACCCCAAAGACTTTTGCGTTATTATTATTCTAGAAAAATTACAAGAGAGTTTCGAGAGCTAATATACGATTCACAGATTAGATCTGTTGAGAAGCAAATGGCTTCTAATTTATAGATAAATTCTCCAAACTATTAGTTGACTTGATCCCCATCAAAGTAATCTTGACTGTTGTTAAAGATTTGATTATCTTTTAATCACCATCGTTGAAAATCTTTAATTTTTTGAGTAATTTTCGAATTTATCTTTTAATTATTTTTAATTAGATCAAAATTAATTATTTTGAGCTAATTTCCTCAAAAAATTGACTTGACTTAACCACCAAGGCCCAAGGGTCCAAAATTCCCTTGGTGGGAGACCTCCAAAAATTAATTTTTCTAGGGCCCATGAATTTTTCCTTTTGGAGAATTTATTTCCTCTAGGACTTTAATTTTGAATCTAATTAATTAAATTTCTAGCTTAGGATTTCAATTTATTTTTGCTAAAATATTAAATAAATTGACATATGAGGAGATTAATAATTTTTTCCAACCCTCTAATATTTTAGCCATGATGTTAAAATATTATTTGCATAAGATAATTACATTTCAATCCTTAAAGGGGAAAACCTGTTTGTTATAAACCCTCAATATTTTACCCAATTCTGCGAGTCAATATGTTCTAGTAGACCAAGTGATTTGTAATAACTTAATTTAGCAAATTAGCTTAAATTATTCCCAAATAACTTTTACAAAGATTGGACTAAAAACACTAGGACTCAGCTAAGACCTTGACGACAAATTCCACTCTAGCTTTGGGGTGAAGATGGAGGGAGAAAACTTAGTCGATCATCTGCGTTTAGAAACATAGATGAGTCAATGAAACGAAAAACCTCTTAGGATGAAAATCATCACCAAAATAATAGGCTTACCTAGGTTGTTACATATGTATGTGGTCTTACTAGGATCATTTACATTACAAACATTGCAAAATGGGTTTACAACTCTAATAGACTAATCACTGATGATGATGAATTCAAGATGGTTTGAATGCTCAAACATGATGGAATCTGTTTGCGAAAAAGTGTACTGCTATAGGGGAGTTGACACAGAGTGGTCAACATGCAATAAACGTGCTCGGGAATGGATAAGTGTAGTAGTGAGAGTATCCTTGGAAAGACAATGAATCTTATTATGTATATCAACGATAAAGATATAATGATTGAAATTTATAGTCAAAAACTAATTTGTAGACTTCTACTTGATGTGAGTGCAAATGTAGATAACAAATGGAGTACATTGTCGAAGTTAAAGCAACATTGTAGATGAAAATATACATCAAAGATGGAGGGCATCAAGGAAGGACCAAAATATCTTTAAGGCCTACCTTAATAAAGCTAAAATTCTAAACAGGAACCTTATTGCAACAACTAGTATTATTTCTCCTAATTGTTAATTAATTTAACAATTTATCTGCCACGAAAAATATCGAAATAAATACGTTGCAACCTTCGCAAATAAAATTCTGTGGAAAAATAATGCGTTGGAAATTGAGAAATGCTAGCACACACATAAAAATAACACAATTAATTTTGGACAAAAGCCCTGGGAAAAACCCAACTTGGGAAAACTAGTGCAACAAATGAGGGTTTTATTATTATGCAACAGTGAGAAATTCCGAGTACAATTGGATGTCGAAATTCCGCGATCCTACATCAAAGATGGAGGGCATCAAGGAAGGACCAAAATATCTTTAAGGCCTACCTTAATAAAGTTAAAATTCTGAACGAGAACCTTATTGCAACAACTAATATTATTTCTCCTAATTGTTAATTAATTTAACAATTTATCTGCCACGAAAAATATCGAAATAAATACATTGCAACCTTCACAAATAAAATTCAGTGGAAAAATAATGCGTTGGAAATTGAGAAATGCTAGCACACACACATAAAAATAACACAATTAATTTTGGACAAAAGCCCTGGGAAAAATCCAACTTGGGAAAACCAGTGCAACAAATGAGGGTTTTATTATTATGCACCAGTGAGAAATTCCGAGTACAATTGGATGTTGAAATTCGGCGATCCTACAGAGAAAAATACTGGCAAAAATCTAGTGAGGAATTTCTTCACCCCATAGGCAATGCTAGCACAACTTGCCTTTAGAAACTCGACCCTTTAACCCTCTACATCAGCCTTTGCGCTGCTCTGTGCAACCTGCTTTACTTCAGGCCTCTGACTAGTCTCTGATGAAGTCGTTTTGCCCTCTATTGTCTGGGAAAATGCTTCTTCGACACGCTGGGACTCCTTCTTGGCCTTTGGAACTGAAGACCTCTTTCCCTCTCAACAAATCGAACTTGCCTCTAGACGCTGCTGTGCTGCCCCTACGACAGCTTATCTATGGTTCTTTCGCCTCTCTGCAAATGCACTCACTAGATCTGGAATACTTCCTCCAACTTCATTGTTTCTGCGCCTCACACACTGCTTCAATCTCTAGCTCTCTCTGACAACTGGCTGCTGCTACTTTGGAAATTGATTTGCCAAGAAATCGAACTGCTCAAGTGTCTTCTCCATCACCACATCGACCTCTTATTATCCACTGTTGGAGCACAGACGACCAAGACTAAAATATAATCGATGGCTAGGATCATCTCTAGATTGATTTGTGTGAGTTTCTAGATGATTCTTGCCTTGATTTAATTAATATTGATTAATTAACCATATTCCCTAAGTTTAGACTTAGGAAATATTTAAAAACTGGTTAATAATTTAATTAAGTCATTTCTAGGTGGAATTTACAGAAATGATTTCTGGGTTTTGGAGATCTCATGTAATTTAGCCTCTACCAAATTTCGTGGCTAGAACACATCTGATGCTTCAAAAACCAACACACCATCTTAGCGAGGAATGTGTTCTAGTGCTACACACTTTGCTACAACACTCTGTCTCTGTATCGTCTCTGTCACGCTACTGATGTCTGGTTGCTACTACACACCAACCACTGCGTAACTTTGATATACGTTGCATTTGTGTTTCTGTTGACCCTTGCCAACACTCATCTGCACCGCAACTCCCTCTCATTTGTTGCTGGTGAAACTGCAACATCTGCAATTGAAAAGCATCCAAAATACTGAATCAACTGTGTTTAGTATGATGCATCTGTCTCCCGAGTCTTTGACTGCTACTAGCATCTGCGCCGTCAATGAAGAATCTGCGTTGCTGCCAACTCTGCACTAAGCCACCTGCTCTGTTGTCAACACTGCACTGCGCTCCCCGACCTCTAACTACTACTAGTTTGCAACTGTCACTTTGGTACTGACTGCATCAATTATCACTGATCCATCCTGCTACTGAATACTGTGGGCCACTTTAGCAATGTATTGATCCATGAGGTGGACTCCTCAACGATCCTACCCAACTGTAGCGCTATGGGGCTACAATACCAAGTCACCCCACCTCACCCCTGGAGGTATATCGACGAACATAGCGAAGTTGTTCTCCAACCTAGAGGAAAGCTTGTCGATCTTTGTTGAAGTTGTCTGCTTGTCCTGCTTCTCCTCCTTGTCCTTCTTGCAGAGAGGACACTGGGTACTATAGTGACCGAGCTCATTGCAACTGAAGCACTTGACCTTTGATAGGTCCTTCTTCTTTCTCTGCTTCCTCTGCCCCTAACTAGGATCCTTAGATGTGAGGGCCACATTCTCCTCCTCCTTCACCATCTTCGATCCGTTGCTACTGCTGATGATGGAGCTCTTTAGCAGAGCTCGTCTCAACTCCTCTTGCTGCAAATCAACCCACATTCTATCCTTGTCTGGTAGCCTATGTTTGACCAGTATACTTTGGACAAAGACTTGCCAATCCTCTCAGATGCTATTGAGTGCCAATCGCAATCGCACTAGCTCCGTGGGTTGAGGCATTGCCCCAACAGTTGATAGATGTTCCCAAACCTCCTGAATCTTGGTAAAGAAGGCGTCTATGCCTTCCCGTTTCTGCATCTGGATGAGTCTCTGCTTCTCCTCTAGGTATATCTTCTGCTGCTCGAAAGTACCCTAGTGCAACGTGGATAGAGCATCCCACGTCTTTTTGGTAGTATCTTTGCTAGCTATATGTGGGACAACATGATCCCTGACTCTATCTTGGATTAATCGCTTCTCCCACGCCATCTCTTTCTTGTATTCTTTTTGCTCACCTGCATCTTGAGGAACTGCCACTACTGCATCAATGTGGGCTTTAAGGCCATATTCATCTAGAAGGAAGGATATCCTAGCCTTCCTGTTAATTTTAGGCATGTTCTATGTTGAGAGAAAATTTACTTCAATTTTCCATATTAGCTCAATATCAATTCCAGATTAGCAATGACATTTAGCATGATAGTAAAATGCAGATAGAACATAAACATAAATTGCAGAAAACAAGCCAAGACAAGAGGACACAAGATGTGGTGCCGACTAGGGACAAACCTCAATGTGGGGACAACCTTGATCAATTCTTCTTATGTTCTTCAACAGTTCATCAAAGAGAGATTATACATATACATCGGAAATCAACATTTTGACTTGTCAAAATAAGAGCAGAGATCTTCTCCAAGAAGATGACACATGAGGTAGTAGATCTGAACATAGGTGATTCCATCACCATGTTGTACCCATCACTGTGCTGCACCCATCACTGTGCTGCACTCATCATACTGCATCCATCATGCTACATCTAGCTAGTTGTCTAATCCTGAATGAACCCATGATTACATCTCTGTCCATCTCATATTGGAACATCACCATACAACCCTCTAATAGTTTGAGATCTCAATAGTATTATGCATAAGAACTCCATACATAATGCTAATGATATGAATCCTTAAATATCCATACGAGATTGACAGTGATGTTATGGCCTGCGGCCTAACACACAGTATTCAGGCAACATATTCATTTTGCTTGTCCCTTCGCACAGTGACCCAGTTGGCCTACAAACAACAACCCCATAGTTCCTCCTCATTGGATACTTATGCTTAGCATATCATACCAAAACATAACCATGCTGTCACCTACAACAACAACGGCTAGGTGACTGTGCAAGACTTCTTTCTGGACAACAACCTTATGACCATCCTCCTGAACCAGTTGATCATCTTCTAGCTGTGAAACAACGTGGAAGGGCTACCTAAAACAATCCTCCTCAACTTTGGTTGAGGCCTTTAATGACTGTGTATTAAAGACACCTTATTACAACGAATAAGGGCTTCTTTGAATCACCCTTCACCACGTATAAATGTTACCTCTTCTTGACAGCGTCTAGGGCTTATGGTTGTGCCTTGATCTTGTTGAGAACAACAAATAGGGCATCTCCCTTTAGCCTTGCGTTTAGATGTTTGAGGGCTTCCTTATGACAACGTAATTCATCTCTCTTTTGCTTGCGGCCAGATCTCCTCACTGTTCTCCCAACGTATAGATCCTTCTCCTAGAGTCTCCATTATGACAGTGTATTTGGACCTTTGAAGATTGCGAATTTGGAGCTGCATAGACACCTTATCATGGCTCTCTTCTTGCTGTGTTTGAGGGTCTCTTGAGACAACAAATTAGGGTCCCTTCATGACCTTCAACTAGGGCATTAGGGATAGCGTATGAGGGCTTTTATCTTCAACTATGTTAAGGCCTATTTTATTGCGGCTAGGGCTCCCTCTAGGACTCAGATTCTGTTGAAGCTCCCTTAAACTAGAGACCCTTTTCTTGGCTGCGTTGAGGGCTTATACTTCATTGCCCTTCTTGACTGCGAGTAGGGCACGTCCAAGACTCCTCCTTTAGGGCTGCGTAGAAGACATCTCCTCTTAGGGCAGTGCATTATCCTAAGATCTCTCCTCCCACCAAAACCCAAAGACAAGTGGAGAGGGAGAGATCACAAGAGGTGTGTACCAAATGACTTGCAAGCCACCTCTTTTTATAGCAAAACGTTGAGGATAGATGGGGGTAATTTGGTTGTTGGCCGACCTTGATGAGTTGACCCATAACACAAATAAATCCATATCTTGATGAATACATATTGAAATCAGATGATCTTTAGATCAATTCTACACCTCTTGGTGAGGGGAATCCATGAAAAATATCATTTGCCATAAATAAGATGACCCACATGGAGTTTGGCCCTAGTTGCCAATATTAACACTTCTAGATGACATTGTTGGAAGCTCCATCCAACCCATCCTGATCAAGAAACCTTGCAGTGGCCATCTCAACGATCTGTGGAAAACTCCCTCTTTCCTTTTGCTTGGCTGCTATTGTGCTACTCGCACTCCCTTCTGGAGAGAGAAGATCTGCTCACAACCACTGCCAATCTGCAAGGATAAATCGAATTTCTTGAGACTAGAAGTTCCCTGAGAGAAATTTTCGCTTTGTTGTGTGTGGTTTCTCTTGCGCCAGATGCGTATTCTGCTTTTGCAACTTGCAGCAAAACCCTCCGCATCCAACCAGGAATCTTCTCAGTGAAAATCTGAGTTGTAGCTGCTCCCTCTGACTGTTGGAATCACTTACCGAGGCAATTTAACTTTTGTGCAACCTTGCAACTAAAAATTGAATTTTCTACCTAGCAATTTGGTTTGCTTGTCTGAGCACTGCGTTGCCTCTAGGAATTCCCTTCTTCTCGCTTCCTGGCTGATCAAATACGCTCTTGCAGCAATTCCAAACTGGAACCCTATTGCAGCAATTGGTATTATTTCTCCTAATTGTTACTTAATTTAACAATTTATTTGCTACGACAAATATCGAAATAAACACACTGCAACCTTCACAAATAAAATACTGCGAAGAAATAATGTGCTGGAAACTAAGAAATGCTAGCGCACATAAAATTAACACAATTATGTTTGGACAAAAGTCCCCGGAAAAATCCAACTTGGGAAAACTAGTGCAACAACCACGAGTTTTATTATTATGCAGTAGTGAGAAATTCAGAGTACAACCAGATGTTGAAATTTGGAAATCCTACGAAGAAAAATATTGGCAAAATTCTAGTGAGGAATTTTCTCACCGCACAGGCAATCTTGACACAACTTGCCTTCAGAAGCTTGGTCCTATGACCCTCTGCGCTGCTCTACGCAACCTGCTTGACTTCAAGCCTCTAACTGGTCTTTGATGAAGTTGTTCCGCCCTTTGCTGGCTGGGAAAATGCTTCTCCAACACTTTGGGACTCCTTCCCGGCCTTGGAATTAAAGACATCTTTCCCTCCCAGCAAATCAAACTTGCGTCTAGAAGTTGTTGTGTTGACCTCGCATCAGCTTCTCTGTGGATCTTTTGCTACTCTGCAAATGCACTCACTGGATCTTGAATACTTCCTCCAACCTCACTGTCTCTGCCCCTCACACACTGCTTTGATTTCTAGCTCTCTCTAGCTACTCTGGAAATTGATCTGCCAAGAAATTGAACTGCCCAACTGCCTTCTCCATTGCAACATCGACCTCCTCTTATAATCCACTGTTGGAGCACCAACGGCCAAGATTAAAACATAATCTATGGCTAGGATCATCTTTGGATTGTTCTGTGTGAGTTTCCAGATGATTCTCGCCTTGAATTAATTAATACTTATTAATTAACCATATTCCCTAAGTTAGGAAATATTTAAAAACTTGTTAATAATCTAATTAAGTCATCTCTAGGCGGAATTTACAAAAACGATTTCTGAGTTTTGGAGATGTCATGTATTCTAGCCTCTCTACCAAATTTCGTGGCTAGAACACATCCGATGCTACAAAAACTAACAGATAATAACCCAAATATTCATCTCAATATAAATTTCTTCAATATTCAGTGTTGAAGTGCTGACTACTAGATTTTAACCGAGCTACAATTTTTTTGAAATTAATCTGCCTTTAGAGTTGGTAAATGTATGGAGGTATTTGAAAAGGTCTATTCTACACGACGTGAACATCAGAAACTTACGTGGATATATTCTTTGGGAATGTGTGATACTGTCGGTTGGTTTGAATTGAAGCCACTAACAGAAATGATAGTTGCAACTTGTCAAGCAGCCATGTTGGCGTTGTTTAATAACTCTGCAAAGTGGAGTTATTTAGACATCAAATTTCAATTGAATTTGCCAGATGCGATCTTGTTGCAGTCTTAAATACACTCGCATGTGGGAAGTATAAAATTCTTCTCAAACAACCCAACAAAAGAACAATTACTGCAGCTGACTATTTTGAATTCAACCACAAATTTAGATCCAGAAAAAGGAGGATTCAAATTCCACTAACAAAGGTTGTTGAAGAGAAAAAAGTCACTAAGCATGTTGAGAACAAGCGATGCCATGTACTTGATGCCTACATAATTAGTGTCATGACTCATGAAGAATAATGCATTGAGCAATTGCACAACAGATGCGAGCCACACATTAACTCAATACATAAGTGGATTGAGGATTTGATTTCAATGGATTTCATTGAATGGGACCATATAACTGCCCTCAAGGCCGACCTCATGATCCATGCATGTTTTAATAAATTTTGTGCTTAAACACTTTTTAACCCACATGTGGAATTTTATTATTCGGTTGGGACACCTTGACCATCACTTTGGGGCTTCATCTTTGAGAGGGCATATTTCCTCAACCAAGAGGACCCATGTGCCGTACAACTTATTGTTGGAAATGGCATGATGAGTACAATCAAATAATGATGGTCTTTCCTGTAAATTCACTGGTCTTCCCATTCATTTACCTCATCAAATGTGGGGCATCTTGATCATTGAGCAGCGGTTTCTAAACTTTTGTGCTTCTTTCTCTTTCGAGGCTTCTTGCCCATTGGAACTTCCAGTTAGTGCAATCCATTGACGTATATTAGAGGTGTTCTTGATAAGTCATTCATGACATGACTTTCCCTCTTTATTTCTCTGCTCCCAAAGAAGATGCACTCTTTATGCCAATCACCAATGGCAATGGCTTCCTTTGACATCAGTGGCAACACTATTCAACAGTAGTCTTCCAAAATAAGGGGGGGAATTCATATTAGGGACCTTAGGGATAAGGTAATGCGCAATAATGGAGAGGAAATCACCATGTCATAGCCCAGTCAGTGCCCAATTATTGCCACATGTCATCCTAGGTGCCAATCCCTGCTAAAAGTAGATAATAATCCTGTTTGGTATATGTTATATTCTTTACACGACTATCCCAACCACAATTTTTGGGTGGTTTTTTGGGACCATTTTTGGTGGTTTTCAACACGGTTTTCACTTTTAGTGGTTTTGTGGTCCATGGTGGTTCCGCCCTTAGTTTTGTAATTCCGGTTAAGGAACTTGGGTTGTATTATAGTTTAGGTTAAATGGATTGGTGGATTATGGATGCTGCGGGATATACATATTGTATTGTAGCATTGTAAAGAGAACATATACTGGAGTTTTTTCTGTTTTCTCGGTTTGGGTTTCCATTGTAAAATATGTGTGTTAATGTGTGTCATTGCATAATTTCTATTTTATTAAGAACCTCTTTTCAACAATTAACTGTACAGGGTTAAAATCTACAGATCCCAATTGGTAGGGAATGTTTAGTATTGAATGAAAAGTGGTCATATGTGCCCCTAATGATGTATGGAAGAGGGTCAAATGATGGCCTAAGTGAGGTTGTGACGAACACCTGTGTGCAATGAACCCCAACAGAGAATGTCTACATGTCTCAACCAGATCATCATAACATTTACCTTGGGGAGTGTATTCAAACATTTTATAACTTCAACCTAGCCTATTGTGTCATGGATGAATCAAGGGCTCCTTAGCTCTAGGCTGTTTTGATCAACAATAGAACTGGGGTATGCAGTCTTCTCCAAATTTGGGAACACTCCCATTATTGCTTGATTTATGACCTGGTTTATTTCACTGTCTTTTAGGTAAGGTGTTCATCAATATCACAATGGAACCTGGTTTTTGGATCTGGAGGTCCATTTTGTCATCTTCTGTTTGATGATAGGACAGTCTGTAGGATTTGCCAACAAATCGATTTGTGATGTGTGCTGAACTTGTCACTTCCCTGCTGCATTCCGTAGCTGATTTGGTGCTGTAAAACTTGCAAAAAATTCTGCTCTTGAAGAGAATCAAATTTGTAATAAACTTGGCTCTAAATGTGTCTTATTTGAATTTTTAGTGCTGGAGCAGGATGGAATAGTGCCTGGTTGATTGCTGGCTGCTTCATTCTGGTAGAAATCTGAGCTGGTGTATTAATGACCACCATGAGATGTTTGAAGACCTAATCCATTTCTGACTGCCCTATCTATTCTTGCCGTTTTGGTAGATTTTTCTGGATATCATGGAGAGTTCCATAAATAAGAAGTGGCTTGCTGAAGATTTCTTTTCGCTGAAGCTATGTTGTAGGAAACGTAGGGCAGGAGGGCGTTTCCGTATGGAAACGAGTACGAAATGCTGAAACGTGTGTGGTACAGCCGTGAAACGCGTTTCAGGCTGTACTGCATGCGTTTCAGGAAACTGAAACGTGGCCAGTACGGCCGGAAACGCGTTTCACAGCCGTGCAACTCACGTTTCAGCATTTTACTTGTGTTTTTTTTTTTAAATTTGTTTTCTAATTTGTTTTTAGGTTATTTTAGTGACTTCTAGTTGCTTCTAGATGCCTGTCTAAAGTTATAAAAGTGAACTTTTGCCCTAGTGTTGATATGCAGTTCATCAGGAAGTTTGAGGCATATGCAGTTCATGGTAATGTTAAAAGGTAAAAGTAAAAGTGATATTCTCCTTTATTTTTCATTTTCATCATTTTAGTGATATTCTCCTTTATTTTTCATTTTCATCATTTTAATTAGAATGAAACTTGTATTTAATCAAGAGCACTAAGGTCGTTCGACTATATAAGAGGAGACTCCCAATCAAGCACGAGACAAGAAATTAGAAATTTCTCGTGGCTGATTTTGGATATTTCTATTTTCATTATGTGATCATTCATGCGTAATTGTGATGTAAATTTAGAGACTTATAGTTTATGCATTGACAATTGACAATTTTATCATAATGTAATAAATTAGAATGTATCATATATGCTTTTATGATTGCACATATTTCTTAAATTGTCCTAATATATATATATATATATTTGTGTTTCCCCGTTTCCAAAATTTGGGGAGGTCACGTTTCGTATTTCTTCCCATTTTGGAAACTCATACCCGTTTCCCCGTTTCGTGCAGCCTTGGGCTGAAGCTGTTTTCGGCCATCCTAAAATCTGCTCTGGAATATGTTATTTGATAGACTCTAGTAATCTCGGTCTACCCTGATAGACAATCTGCAAAAGGCATGGTCACCTTCTTCCAATCTGCAGGGTTTTCAATGTCACAGAAGCAAATAGGACAAACATTCTCATTTTCATCCGTTTCTTTTATCATATAATTGTGAATCCTTAGTCAGCATGCAAAACTAGTTCACTTTCAGCTGAAAGTCACCATGAGCACAAGGCTGGTGCTGTTGAATTTTCTTTTTTGAAACACTGAAAAAAGCAAGTGCATTTTGAGAGCTAACATGATCAATAGTTGCAAATCCAACATGCCATTGATCAGATATTGATTATAATCAACAATCGTTTGTTGAATGTGCAGTTAATAAAATGTTGACTGAATTTTGATATCCATTATTTACTGGCCCATGTTTAAAAAAATCAATGCCCATTCTTTATTTGGATGCAGTAAAGTTGGAAAGATTGGTCCAATTTTAATTGGGGAATTGATTTGATAATTAGATGTTGACAAATACACGAGAACAAAATTGTTGGAATTACAATATTTTTGACACATACAACTAAACAAGAGGATTTAAAAGATTCCTTCTACCACGTGTTGAGTTTTCATTTGGGTAGGCATCATAAACATCACATAATCACTTCATAAGAACATATACAGGCTCCATCATGGTCCTATTCTTTTGAACCCTTCTTAATGCTGCTGATCCAAGCTGATCTAAGTTGGGGGAAACTCCTCATAAGATTATTCTGTTTGCTCGTTTTGGATCTCCCAAGTATCTTTATTGATGACCTATAGGAAGCAGTTGATGGAGATGTCATCTTTGGAGCCAATCATTGCAATTGATAGATCCATTATTGTTTTGAATCTTTCGGACATATTATGATTTTCATACTGCTGGCTGATGAACTAGTGTATCAAGTGTCAACAAATATGACTGATTCATCCTTGAATAGGTGTTGGGATGTTGGGTAAGGTTGTTTTTATGGAGGTGATCTAAGTTGAGGGAAACTTATTACAACCTAACTATTCTTTTTGCTGCTTCTGCATCTCCCGAGTACCTTGACTGAGGACCTATATAGGAAGCAGTTGATGGGGATGGCATCTTGGGAACCACTGTCATTGCCATTGATAAATCCAGTTATTATTTTGAATCTTTCTGAAATATTTTGATTTTTACACTGCTGGCTGATGATCTAGTTTATGTAGTTTCAACATATATGACAAATTCATTCTTGAATGCATATGCTCTCATCTATATTGGGATCTTGTCTTGACTCTTGAATTTGGGATGTTGTCAGTTAATGAAAGTTATTAATTGGGTAATAGTATTATATGTTGTTTTATGTTTTAATATTTAAATTTTTTACTTCTATTTCTTTTCTCACACACACATACATATGATGCATCATGCACATGCAACCTGACAATGACAGTTTTAAAAGATTGCATCTCGGTACATCTCGCAGCTGCCCTTGGGAACTCAGGCATCCTTGAATCATTCTAATTAGTGTTAGAAATTATTTAAATCCTTGTTGCTTTACTTCTGCATGTATGAATCTTATGAGAATTTCTCTGTTGTTTTTGTTTGTATTTTCAATTTTACAGCGTAGGACCGCTCAGGAAATGCTCTTATACAAAGATGAACAGTTACGTGAAGCACAGGCCTGGGCAGCACGAATACAGGAACTAGATGCTATGCGTTTAAGCAGCAGTCATACATTACAAGTAGAGCTAAGAGACCGTACTGATCAGTTCAATCAATTGTGGCTAGGTTGCCAAAGACAGGTTGGTTTAGAAAACAACTTGCAATATATATATATATATATATTTTTAATATCTGTAGTACATTATCTTATCTGTAATATATTTTCAGGAGAAAATAATGATCACGAGTAGGAAAGTAGGAAGCAAGACCAATTTTTGAAGTACCTGTTATTCCTTAGAATCAACATAGTTCTGCAATAATGCATTTTATTTCTTTCCTATGGAAAATGTTGTTGGGAAACCCTCCAGGAACTTCTTCAAGTTCTATGAATGCTACCCATGATAAATGCCACTTGGGTACAAGATATACTCCTAACCCAGGGGGATTCTAGCAGATTTGAACCCACGACCTTTCAGTCTCTGCCTTGAAACTGATTGCTTCAAACAGATTGAGCAAAGCCATCGGGATATATAATGCATCGTCTAATCACCATACATTATATTTAATATATAGGGTTCCAAGAGGATGGTATGAATAAGAGACTTTCAAGTCTGCTGCTGACTTATTTTTCTGATTGGTTTTTGCTATGTGCTTAGCTGGCAGATGCAGAAAGATACTATTTACAAACTATTCAGCATTTGCAACTTCAGCTGGCTGAGGCAAGAGAACAGAGTCAAGTTTGCAAGGAAAACACTGCTCATAATCAGATTGATGCCAAAGAAAAGAAACATTCATATTCAGAAAACAAAGGAGGTAGCCAGTATGACGTCAATGGAGATATGGCTTCAAAGATTAGTAAAAATGGGAGTTCCATGGTAATGAACCAAACCAAGGCTGGAATGATACCAAATGGCAGTGTAGATGGTGCTGTGCCTCTTGTTCTGCTTCGTGATATGCCTGCAAAGGTAAGGTTCAGTAAGTCAAAAAGTTCATTTTTAATTGTTTCTTTATGTTATAATACCTGATCTGTTTAGCTGAAAGGTGAAGGTTCGAGTGAAAGATCAGTAGTCCGAATCTTCTCTTTAAAATCTGCTGTGATTCTTATGGGAGTCATGTGTCTTCTGCTTCAAGTAATCTGAACTTTGTAGTCAAAATTGCTCAGCATGATCTGATGCAATGAGTCTCTGTTTTGAGATGCAAGCATCTTGATTATCATCCTAAATGCTTCTCATGAATAAAGTTTATTATTTAAATAACAGATAATATTGTTTTAGCCATTAAGGGATAGTTCAATTGGTCGAGTCCCCGTCATTAAAACACCTTTGCTATTGAGAGGTCGTGGGTTCAATTATTGTTAATTTTCCTTGAAACTCTGCAACTATTTAGATGAATTACTGAAAACAAGGCTACTGAAAACTGAAACCAAATTTATGTTTGCCAAGATACAAAGTTTCTTAATAATCTATAAGCAGCGGAAAAACACCAGAGATAAAAACACATGCACAAAAAATTGACACGCCCGTTTTACCCAGGAAACCCAAAAGGAAAAACCTGCTTTCTTTGTTGTGGTATTTTATTGATTGTTCTTGAGCAATTGGATCTATTACAAAGCAATTCGTCCCTGAGAAAGCAGTAGGCTTCTCCTTACTAATCTCAACTTCTACAGTTGATTTCGACCTTGCACACAACTGTTCCCATGCAGAATAGCCTTGATCTGCTCTTCAAATCTTGATCCCCTTGCTCCTATTTCCTTGTGCACAAGGGCTCCTATTTCCTTGCGCACTTCTGGCCCTATTTCCTGGTGCGCAAGTGGCCCTATTTCCTGGTGCACAAGTGGCCCTATTTCCTAGTGCACAAGAGTTCCTAAATCTATGCGCACTTGTTCCTCTCAAGAATGATCGATCTTGTGCCTTCGTCCTTTCTCTTTATAGATAGAATCCAAACATGCAAGGAGGCCTAGTTTGATTAGCAGTTCACTCGAGTTTCCTTCAGTTGTGATTGCGAGTTAAGTGAGAATTCAACTCTTTCTCTCTCCAATCAACACTAAAGTCTGAACTCGCTGTAACTGAACTTGTCACTGCCACCTCGTCCTGTAGTATAACTGAAGAAGACTCCACATAACTGAAGCTCCAACACTATTCATGCAAACTTGATAACCATTCCATTAAATTGGAAATCAACTTATCGTAAATGAAGTCTTATCTAAGTCTCATCTCATGAACTCGTATCCATGCTAGAGAAAGACAAATTTGTGGTCTTCATTAGCTAAGTCACAAGCCAGAATACCTTCCATCACTACATTTTCAACAATTCTCTCAACACCCTTGGGTTCAAGCTCCATGGTTGAGCCGACAATAAGTGATCCCTTTGGGTGGATTTGCCAGGTACAAATATTCTGTAGACGTAGCGGTCACTAGAGAGGAAAAAAACAACAACATCAAGAGGAAATATTGTTGTTGGGTGGGGGGGGGCGGGAAAGGGGGTGTATAGAGGAGTGGGAGATTTTATTAAATGTCCACGTAACCAAAATGGTCTATGGAATGGGATGTTACATCAGTAATAGGCTATACCTTGCCATCAAAGGAAAAACACAAAGTGCTGCCAAGATACAACTAAGGCATGATCGAAGAGGAGGGGCTATCCTAAGTATGTTGCTAAACAAAGTTATTATGTGGCTCATCCTTGAGGTGTGTCATTTGCTTTGGCCGTTTCCCTCAACATTACACTCTTAGGTGCATCATTCTTGAGTCTTTACGTGTGGTGTCTTAAGTTGCCTTCCTTGAAATGCTGCTGTCCAACTGATTCCCTCTAGTCTTGAGCTTTGTTTTATGTGTTTGTATGCTTAACCTTGGAGTTGAAAACCCTGCTTGATCTCTGCCTTCTTTGAATCACAAAGTTGGTAGATCCTCTTTTGCCATTCTTCATTAGGAAATGGGTTCCTTCCACCTTGCTATATCACAACTTAACCCATTAGGAACTTGGTGTAGTGGATCTAGCTCGTGTTTTTCTTTCCAAGGGACATTCAGTTTCAGAACTCAAGTAGTTTTGGGTCTGTATTTTGCCTATGGGATTGAACTGATCAATGTAATACTGCTGTTGTATTTGCTTATTGTGAAACTCTGGGGAGCTCTTTTTTGCTATTTTGATCAGTGATGCGTTGCCCTCTTTGTGAGAAAGGTGTTTGGGCACAAATCTCAGTCTTTATAGGCCTTTCCTTGATAGGAGGTCCTCATGAGTATCATTTCTTATTTCTTCATTGCTTTGTTGGATTGGAGCAACAAGTGAGAATAGGGATCTTAGATTCTCTAGAATGTAATTGAGGCCTTATGTCTGTTAAATTTTGCAGGTTTAAAATTTAATTTCTGGGATCATAAACCATAGAAGATAGTCAATGAACAACAAGACACAAGATTTGCTACAAGACCAAGGAACAACCCCACTATGGGGGAAGACCCTTTTAAAAAATGCTCTTCTATTAGATCATCTTCAAATGTTCAACAAAGATACATAATCAGAGTACAAACCCCTTTTACAATTAACAATATTAACGACCCTCTTTAATATGATAGCTTCAAAATACCACCACAAGCCTCCAAAGGCTTCCAAAACAAGAGCAGTAGACACAAGTGTGTGAACAAACAACACAAGTACGAGAGCTAAATATTGAGAGAAATATTCTCCAAATGCAAGACCAAAAAATGCCTATGGAAGCGAGGGCAATATACCAACAATCAAACTCTGGTGCAAAAGCAATATCAAGAATAGAATATCTCTGGAGCGAGATCAATACAAGATCTAAATACTTCTAGTGTGAGAGCAATACCAATTGGAATAATACTTCCCTGGAGCGAGAGCATTAACAACAACAAATAACAAAAGTAGAAAGCATTGGTGCGAGTGCTGAACGAGAGTACGAAGATCTGTCAATAGATCTGCCAAACGATAGATCTCCCAGACAATAGATTTGCCAATGATGATAAGAGATCTGCAAATTTGCAGTAGATCTGCTACTGATAATAAGAGATTTGCCACTGATAATAAGTGATCTGCAAATTTGCGATAGATCTGCTACTGATAATAAGAGATCGGCCATTGATAATAAGAGATATAATAAGAGATTTGCCAATGATTATAAGGGATTTGCAAATATGCAATAAATCTGTGTAAGAACCGAAAAACTGAAATACAGAAACAGTAAAGAATTTAAAGCAGGTACCTACCTGAACTGCTACCTGAACTGCTGTAGTTGATGATGCCTGCGATTACTCTGCTTCAATTACCGAGAGACCAATTCCACCCAGCCAAACTGAGCAGAGCCTCGCTGCTCAATCTAGTAAGCTTCTCAATAGAAGCTAATTGTCCCTCGTGCCCAAAACCTCAGAACACTCAAAGCTCTTCAAATGGCTGGTTCTTCCTCTTGGTTTGTCCTCCTGGTTTTCTCCTAATTTGTTACCCCCTTCTTAGCCCAGTACCTGTGGTTTATATATTTGGGTTTGGCGAGCCCTCCCACCTGCAACCACCGCTCCCCCTCTTGCCACGCCTCCCTCTACGTTTTTGAGACCATAAGGTAATTATATAATCTTTTAAGATGACCTTGGGTACATTCACGAATCATTAACTTTAATTACATTGTTTATCTTTTAATTTTATTACATTGTTTATATATATACTTTTACTATATTACAAAGTTTGATTTATATTTATTTTAGTATAAGGTTTAATTTATATTTATTTTAATATAAAGTTTGATTTATATTTTAATATAAAGTTTGATTTATATTTATTCTAATATGAAGTTTATTCATATTTGTTTTAATACAAAGTTTAGAACTTTATATTAGTTAATTATTTATATTATTAACCTTTATTCTATTTTATTAATATGATTTTTATCATTATTCTGGAGCATATAATATATATGTATATATATAGTCCTCTTGGTCTAACCATACATTACGCAATGTTGATGAACGAGTAGAACTTCTTTTCCTTAGAAGAGTCATGGTATTTAGTACTTATAATCAATTTAGTATAAAATACTAGTGCGTTGTATGCGACACATGCATATGTAGCTATCATATGCATGTACTGTATACCTGCTATTATGCTTGCATTCTTTGTATTTATAGATGGGTCATTACAATCTGCTACTGATAATAAGAGAGATAAATTACTAATGCGAGGGCTTGATCATCGATGCGAGAGCTGGATCACTAAAGCGAGAGAGAGAGAGAACTCGTTGTGTTGCAGATGAATGCTTCCTTTCAATATATAGAAATCTTTGAGGAAAAATTGCTTCCTCAAATTTTGTGTTTTGGAAGCTCCTAGATAATCCATTCGAATTAGATAACTTGAGGGATTTTATTTTGCATGTGTCTAGTTGACCACTTAAGTGATTTTATGTTAAAATTGGCAACTAGGGCCAAACTCCATGTAGGTCATCTCATCTATGACATTTGATATTTTTCTTGGATCTCTCTCATTGAAAGGTGTAGGATTGATCTAAAGATCATCTAAGTCCAATAAGTATTCATGGAGTTATGACTTTATTTGTGTTATAAGACAATTCGCCAATGTCGGCCAACAACAAAATAACCCCCACATGTGCCCAACGTTTTAGTATAAAAGGAGATGACTTGAGAGTTATTTCACACACATTTCTCTTTTGATTACTCTCCACTTGCTTTGGGTTTTAGTGGAAGAGAAATCTAGGAGTGGAAGCCCTGGACGTTGGAGGAAAGGAGGCTGCCCTAGCCGCAACGAAGAAGACAAGCCAACAAAGCTATGGAAGGGATCTACGTTGACCTAAAGGCGCTCATGGAAGAAGTTTAATGCAGGTATGGAGGAGGCCTTAACAAGACCTAGCTGCAATTCTAAAGCAGCCCTAACACTGTACTAAACAAGCCTTAGACACAGTCGTAGCACAACCCTGGTAACCTAGAGGATGTAGTCAAGAAGGGTTATGACATGCCCTAGCTGCAACATATGGAGACAGGAACATCGTGTTAAAGAACTGTTTTAGGGTCACTTTTAGGGTGATAGAGCTACTATTAGGAGGGCTAAGGAGCTGGGTTAGAATGTCGTAATACTGAGACTACTTCAGCAAAGGAGAGGGGACGATAAGGTCACCTTTGTGACTGATGGCATAGCAAAGTTACCTTCCTGCTAGCCGCAAAGGAAAGGAGCTCGGATTTGCTCCTTGAGCATTGTTTGAAGAGGAAGCAAGGTTTGTGTGAAGGCCCGCCCTCATAGAATGCTGTTCTGGGCTAGAAAACCAAGGAGAATCCTCCTTGTGATAGGCCGAGTAAGGGATCTTAGGCCGCAGGCCTGTGAGTGTTGGTTTGGGGGTCAAACAACCCTATACATGGAGCTGTAGGTGCCTCCTCAAATAGCGAGGTCACTTACCTTGCAAAGAAAGGAAGGCTGCATAATTTAAGGTGGGTTTTGGCATGATCATTGGGTTGCTGTAGGTTATAGGAGGATGCCCTAACCAGTGACCAGAACTCTGCCCATGAACAACAGTATGGCAAACATGGAATAGCAACAACAATGCTAGCAACAATGGCATAATGCAATGATGGCACAATTGGGATAACAAGCTGTGATGGGACAACAACAATACAAATGGGACAACAAGGCTATGATGCTTGGTGGAGCAAGCAAATGGGACAACAGTGGCTAGCATGGTGCAACAGTGGCAGCATAAGCTGCAACAGTATGATGTGTGTAGCATGGTCATGAGGTCCAACATAGTGATGATGTGCAACATGGTGCAACACGGTGAGGTGCAGCATGATGACAAGATGCAACTCAATGATAGGTGAAGGAGTCACCTTGGAGAATCAGTTGAAGCAGCATGTCTTCAACTGAGTTCAACTATCTCATGTATCATCTTCTTAGAGATGATCTATGCTCTTATTTAGATAAGTCAAAGTGTTGACTTTTGTTGTAAATGTACTCTCTCTCTCTCTGCTGAACTATTGAAGAACATATAAGAAGAATTGATCAAGGATTTCCCCACATTGGGGTTTGTCCCTGGCTAGCGCCACATCTTGTGTCCTCTTGTCTTCTATGATCTATGTTTATGTTCTATGTGCAATTTACTTTAATGTTGATGTGATTGCTAATCTGGAAAAGATATTGAGCTAACTGTGAAAATTCAAATAAATTTCTCTAAGCCTAGAACATACCTAAACTTAACATGGTATCAGAGTTGAGGTGAAGACAAAGCCCAAGCAAGAGTGAAAGAGCAATCACCAATGACAGTTGGGAAAGGATAAAAGGATCAATGGATTCCTCATCCCTCTTCAAATTCACCAACGGTGAAATCAAAGCAGAGAATATTATCAGAATTGCACAACGGAAGCTTATGATGGCCTACCTAAATATCACTTCAATGGGAAATCCGAATCTAAGGGTGGAAGGAAAGGCAAATGCCTTGTTTGTAATAAGTTCAACCATTATGCAAAGAAGTGTCCGAATGGTAGGGACACATTACTTGATGATGATAGCGATCATTCCAGGGACATCTTCAATGATCAAAGGAATGACAAGTAATGCAGGTCATCAAGGAAATGACCGACTCTTCAAGAAAGTAAGGAACCCTAGGTATGAAGAATCAAATGTTGTTTCTTATAAAATAAGAATTGTTATCTTGTATTGGCCCTCTCCTTCAGACTCTTTGGGAATCTGGCTTATTGATTGTAGTGCTTCAAGGCCCTTCATCGAATAGAAGGGTGCTCTCTCTAATTTGGTAGAGATGGAAACAATCGTGGGATTATACTTGGAAATGATGCCACATATTGCGGAAAGGGTGTCGGGAATATTACCCCTCAATTGAATGAGACTAACTCGATTCATTTACGAGAATCTCTTTATGTACTTGATTGCAAGAAGAACCTGGTGTCCATTTCTGCAATGGAAGTCAAAGGTTTCAAGGTGGCATTCATTGATGGAAAGGTACGTGTTTGAAAATGAAATTTTCAAAGATGCTTTTTCTCATGGGTTAAAGATTGGCAATTTGTATCAAGTTGCAGGAAGTCCACTAAGGACCATGTTAGTTGACACATCTCATCTATAGCACCAGAGGTCTACTTTATGGGGCCCTACTCGATGTGAGTTAGATGGTAACAAGTATGTCTGAATTCAAAAAGAGCATGAAGGTACATGTTTGAGATGTATAGAAGGAAAATCTTATAAGGGGACCATTCCCCTCATGTAGCAGGTCCACAGGTTTGGAACAACCCAAGGGGTTTGAGATTCATGATCGGGAATCTCATGTATGCAGGTGGAAGAAAGCCCTTTATGGCTTTAAGCTAACACCCCAGGCTTAATATGAGAGGATTGATAACTGTCTGATGAAGTTGAGATTCACTAGGAGTGAAGCCGATCCAAACCATTGCTTGAAGATTGTGGATGATAGACCTCTCATACTGGCACCTTATGAGGACGACCTCTTTCTGATAGGTGCAAACCCTCTCATTTGCAAAAGTAAGAGGGAGTTGGATTCCAGATTTGGAATGGTCAACTGCAAGCGCATGACTACCTCGATGGAGCTTAACTTTCAGAAGTTATGTGGTAGTGATGCCGGACCAGATTTGGGAAATGCCTCTGAGTCATAAACTCATTCGCATTGATGTTCTTGGTGAACTTTTGTCCAGATATATGTTTTGCAGTTAGCATCTTGGGCTCATATTTTGGTTGAGCCTCACTAGATTGGTGCCAAGAATCTTCTCAGATATCTTCGGGGCACAATCTCTCATGGATTGAGATACACTGTCAGAATTATGAAGCTGCATGATTATTCGAATGCTAACTAGGTAGGCAGTGTGGAGGATCTCAAGAGCCCTTTTGAGTGCTAATTCTCTTTGGGTTCTGCTTGATATCCTGGATGAGCAGGAAGCAAAAGACGGTTGCTTTGAGCACCGTTGAGACCGAATACATAGCTACGAGTATGATCTCGTGTGAAGTTGCTTGGTTGTGGAAGCTCTTAAGTGAGTTGTTTATACACATGATGGATACCACCGTGATCTTTTGTGTCAACCAGGGGGGATTCGATTGTTGAGGAATCCCGTATTCTGTGATTGCTCCAACATATAGACATCAGATACTACCTTATCTAGGATATGGTACGTCGATGAGCGAGGAGGCTCCATCGCATTGAGACTGATGTACAGGTCGCAGACATTCTGTCAAAGCCCCGGGGAAAGGTCAAATTTGTGACTTTCCCGAATGGCTTGGAGTTGTGTTGAGACCCTCTTATGAGGGTCCTGCATGATGCATGCATTGAGCTCTGGGAGCTCTCGGGGGCTTGGGGTACTTCTTGGAGCAATAAGTGACCATAGGGCGACTCACCCTCCCCTAATGGTGCGCTGTGTATAGGGTGAATGGTTCAACCTTCCCTGTGATACCCCGTGGCGACTTATGGACAATATGAGTGGTTCTCTTGTCGAGGCATCCTACCCATGCAATCTAGGACTCATGGGAAGTACCTCTCATCTGGCTAATCAACAGGGAAATGGGGTTAGGGACCATAGTAGTACTATCGATGGACGCATCGTTGTATCTACCATACTCCCTATTCTAGGATGACCTCCTTTAATCTGGGATCAATGAAACTGACTTGGGATCAGTATGACTGGTTTGAGACACTCTCTTGTGATATTGATCTGGGATTAATGAAACTGACTTCGGGTTAGTAAGAGTGATATGACTCACTCTTTTGGAACTGATTTAGGATGAGTAAGAGTGGTATGACACACTCTCCTCATATGGAACTAACTTTGGGTTAGTATAGAATGGTATGAGACATTCTTGATCAATTCTTCTTATTCATGGTTCAGCATAGCAGAGTAGAGCAGTGCGGGGCACTGATGGCAAAGATAGTACAGTCTGGCAGATGGATCAACGGATGGAGTTCTCTCTAGTTGGGAGGGAGTGTTAAAATTGGCAACTAGGGCCAAACTCTATGTGGGTCATCTTATCTATGACAATTGATATTTTTCTTGGATCCCTCTCATCGAGAGGTGTAGGATTGATCTAAAGATCATTCGATTCTGATAAGTATTCATGGAGTTATGAATTTCTTTGTTTTATAAGACAATTCGTCAAGGTCGACCAACAACCAAATAACCCTCCACTTGTTCTCAATGTTTTAGTATAAAAGGAGATGACTTGAGAGTCATTTCACACACACTTCTCTCTTGATTACTCTCCACTCACTTTGCGTTTTAGTGGAAGAGAAATCTAGTGGTGGAAGCCCTAGACGTTGGAGGAAAGGAGGCCGCCCTAGCCACAACAAAGAAGATAGGCCAACAAAGCTATGGAAGGGATCTACGTTGACCTAAAGGAGCTCATGGAAGAAGTTTAACACAACTATGGAGGCCTTAACAAGCCCTAGACGTAGTCCTAAAGTAGCCCTAACACTGTCCTAAACAAGCCCTAGACGCAGTCCTAGCACAACCCTAGTAACCTAGAGGATGCAGTCAAGAAGGAGGGTTATAACCAACCCATGATGCAGTCAAGGAGGGCTATGACATGCCCTAGCCGCAACATATGGATACAGGAACAATGTGTTAAAGGACTGTTTCAAGGTGATTTTTAGGGTGACAAAGCTACTGTTAGGAGGGCCAAGGAGTTGGGCTAGAAGGCCGTAATATCGAGACTACTTCAGCAAAGGAGAGGGGACGATAAGGTCGCCTTTGTGGCTGATGGCATAGCGAAGTTATCTTCGTGCTAGCCGCAAAGGAAAGGAGCTTAGGTTTGCTCCTTGAAGACTGTTTGAAGAGGCAACAGGGTCTGTGTAAAGTTCACCCTCATAGAGCGCTGTTCTGGGCTAGAAAACCAAGGAGAATCCTCCTTGTGATAGGCTGAGTAAGGGATCTAAAGCCGCAGGCCTGTGAGTGTCGTTTTTGGGGTCAAACAATGAGGTCACTTACCTTGCAAAGAAATGAAGGCCGCATAATTTAAGGTGGGTTTTGTCATGTTTATTGGGCTACTATAGGTTACAGGAGGATGCCCTAACCAATGACCAGAACTCTGCCCATGGACAACAGTATGGTAAACATGGAATAACAACAATAGTGGGACAACAATGCTAGTAGCAATGGCATAGTGCAATGATGGCACGATTGGGATAACAAGCTGTGATGGGACAACAACAATAGAAATGGGACAACAAGGTTATGATGCCTAGTGGAGCAAGCAAATGGGACAACAATGGCACATGGAACAACTGTGGTAGCATGGTGCAACAATGGCACATGGGACAACAATGGCAGCATAAGGTGCAGTAGTATGATGTGTGTAGCATGGTCATAAGGTGCAACATAGTGATGATGGGTGCAACATGGTGCAACATGCTGAGGTGCAACATGATGACAAGATGCAGCTCAATGATAGGTGAAGGATTCACCTTGGAGAATCAGTTGAAGCAACATGTCTTCAACTGAGTTCAACTATCTCATGTATCATCTTCTTAGAGATGATCTATGCTCTTATTTAGATAAGTCAAAGTGTTGACTTATGTTGTAAATGTACTATCTCTCTCTGCTAAACTATTGAAGAACAAATAAGCAGAATTGATCAAGGGTTTCACCACATTGGGGTTTATCCTTGGCTAGCGCCACATCTTGTGTCCTCTTGTCTTGGCTTGTCTTTTGCGATCTATGTTTTGATATCTGGAAAATATATTTATTGTGAAAATTCAACTAAATTGCTCTAAGCATAGAACATGCCTAAACTCAATATTTTATTTTGCACATGTCTAATTACTTTATAAAATATTTTAAAAAAACTTTTGCTCTTATGAAAAATAATTTGCTCTTGAGAAATAATAAGGGTGAAAGGGGTTAACCACATAAAGTGATTTCTAGGGAAATTTCTCCCTAGATGCTCAAGAATTCAACAATCGCTCTCAATTAGTGAGGGGTTTCCATCAATAAAGCCAAAACTATTGTACCTGTCAAATGATCATGAGTCATGCTAAACATTCTCGAATCTAAAGAAGAATACTCATGGCAGGGGAGCTACTCCTACCACCCTGAATCCAAGCTAAGCGAAGTAAAGGCTAAGAGACCTTCACTAGAGAGTCTCAAGCTTCAAGCTAGTCCAAATAACCGTCGAGGAGCCAAATGCTTCCTTCCGACATCAGGGAGTCACATTTTACAATCTGGAACAAATACTATCGGGGAGATCCTTGCTACCACCCAGAATGAATACAACTCAGTCAATAAGACTAAGAAACCATAATAGCTCAACACAACGGCTAAGAATCCACAATAGCTCAAGCACAAAAGCTAAGCATCCACAATAGCTCAACTCAAAGGCTAAGAATCCACAATAGCTTAGCTTAAAGGCTTAAAATCCATAATAGCTCAGCTCAAAGGCTAAGAATCCATGTTGTTTAAGAACACCAACATCTTCAAATGTGAGTGAGATACAACTTACCATGACTGGTAAGGATCACCATTCGATCCCAAGTAGCCAACACCCATTGGCTAAATGGGTGGGAAACAAGATGCATGACTGGGGCATACTTCTGATTGGAGGTCCCTCCTCCCCAAGAGCTCACTAGCTCAAGTCCTCATCCCTGGGAGCTAAACTTGGGGGAAAGAGCACACATCTGAATTCTTGATCAACCGGGTCCCAAACTCAGAAGAGGTACATCCCTTAATCCAAGCATATCTTTGAAGACTAGAGATTTCTTCTTCGACAATGCTTTGGTAAGTGTATCAAAAATTTGCACATCAGTCTGAATATGGTGGAGTCTCACTGCTCCTCTCTATACCATGTCTCAAATGAAATGATATTTGATTTCATTGTTCTTGGACCTATCATGAAATACGAGATTCTTAGACAATCAGATCCCACTTATATTATCATAGAATATCACTGTAGTATCTAGGACTTGCTCAAATAACTTTCCAAAGAGTTTTCTTAACCGGATAGCTTAACAACTAGCTAAGCTAGCAACAATATACTCGGATTCTGCGGAACTGAGAGCAATTGATTTTGGTTTCCTGCTCATACAGGAGATCATGGCAGATCCCAAACTGAAACAACATCTTGAATTGCTTTTTATGTCCACAATGTTGCCTGCCCAATCAACATCAGTATAACCATGCAATTTTATGTTGCCAGTAGTATATCGGAGACCGAAATTCATTGTCGTCCCATGCAAATATCTAAGCACGTGCTTAGTAGTGACCTAGTGATTATGTAAAGGCTTGGTCATGAATTGACACAAGGTGTTTACAAAATAACAAATATCAGGACGAGTGTTCACTAGGAACATCAATGCTCTCCAATCAACTGACGATATACTTAGATGGATCAGATAGATCAGGTCCAACTTCATCACCATAGAGTTTCTTGAAGTTCATCTCTATGGGAGTGCTTATGGATTTGCACTCTACCATTCCAAACCTTTCCAATAGCTTTACAACATACTTCCCTTGGGAGAGAATAATTTTGCTAGGTCTTTGCCAGACCTCCATGCGCGAAATGAAGTGTATCATCCCAAGGTCTTTCTTTTCAAATTCAGAGGCAAACTCCGTCTTACACCGAATCATCAGAAGTTCATTACCTGTCAAAAAAAGATCGCCAACTAATAATACCAAAATCAAAGGCATACCTTGTACAAATTTGAAGTAGAGGTTTGGATCAACACTGCTCCTCGTGAATCCCAACTTTACTAAGTAGCTGTCAATGCGAGAATAGCAAGCCTCGGGGGGCTTGCTTTAAGCCGTAGAGTGCTTTCTTTAGTTTGCATACATGGGTTCTTCTGTCATGTACCTCAAAGCCTTGAGGTTCTTCAACATATACTTCCTCCTGAAGAGCACCATGGAGAAAATCTGTCTTGACATCCATCTGATAGAGAGTCCACCCTTGACTAGCAGCTAAAGCAATAATAAAGCGAATGGTGGTATATCAAGCAACAAGAGCAAAGATGTCTTCATAATCAATTCTCTCTTTCTGAGAGAATCCTCGAGCCACAAACCTTGCTTTATATTTTTCAATACTGCCATCCATGCCATGTTTTATTTTGAACAACCACTTTGAAGTCACAATTGATTTGCCTTGAGGTCTAGGAACAACTTCACATACACCATTTTGCATAATGGATTCATATTCTTCTGTCATGGCATCCTTCCATACTTGGTGCTTTTCTACTTCCTTAAATGGTTGAGGTTCACTCTGTATGATAGAACTCGTAGCAACAACATAGTTTTGATATCGAATGGGCTTCTTGCTTTGTCTAAAGGTGCCCTTGGGAGCATTATGTTTTTTCAGCATCTTGTAGAGTATCACGAAGCCATAGAAGCCTTTTCCTATATGGAGGAGGATCTAATGGATCCGTAGGCTATGCAGGTTCATTTAGGTCCTGATGATCAGGTTCATGGGTAGAGCGATCCACATCATCATTTTTTTCTTTAGAAGAGATAGAAGGAGGACTAATTCTTATTTTTTCAAGAGCTGTATCTTTATCAAATGTTACATCTATGCTGAAGTCTATTGTTCTTTAACCTGGCATATAAATTCTAAATGCTTTAGAATCTTAACAATATCCCACAAACATACCTTTCTTACCTTATGCCTTAATCTTGTTCCTCTTTTCTTTTGGTACATGAAAATAAACAGGACAACCAAAGATCCTTAAATGACTGACATCGGGTTTCTTGCCTATGAATACTTCTTCAAGAGTCTTGTCATATAATGCTTGATGAGGAGTAAAGTTTTGTACATAATACATATACAACAATGTTGGTAGCTTCTCCCCATAGGAACTTTGGCACATTCTGATCATGTAGCATGGCACGAGCAACCTCCATGATAGTTCTATTATTTCTTTTTGCCACACCATTATGTTCATGATTATATGGTACAATGGTCTCCTTTTAGATAACGACTTCTTTGCAAAAGTCAATGAATTCATTTGAAATGAATTCTCTTCCATAATATGATCTGAAGACTTCGATTTTCTTTCCAGTTTGGTTTTCAATCAATGCGTTGAAAGTTTTAAACATATCAAAGGCTTCATCTTTGTGCTTTAGAAAGTATTTCCACGCTTTTCTAGAGAAATGATCCATAGAGGTGATATAATACAAATATCCACCTATGGATGTCACTGGCATAGGTCCACACAAATCTGAATGAATTAGCTGCATAATGTCATGATATTTGGTACTGCTAGAGGGAAAAGGCCCTCTTGTTTTCTTTCCACTTTCACAACTAGGGCAAACACCATCATGTTTTGATTGAATTTTTGGCATTCCATAAACCATCTTCTTTACTTGTAGTGCCTTATAATGAAGATGAACAAATCTGCGGAGCCATAACTTGATCTGATTGAAATTGCATTCTTGAGCCATAGCTTTAATAGGTCTTCCATTGACCTTGTAAAGCTCTTCGACTCTTGATCCAAGAGTAAAAACATTTTCCATGTTTGTTTTCTCTAGCCAGGTTAACACCTTTCCTTTTATAAAAGCCACCTTCATTCCTTCATGTTCTAGAGTAGATATAGATACAAGATTTTTCTCTAGACTAGGTACATATAAAACATCTTGAAGATGAATAGTTTCTCCAAGGTCTAAATGAAAAGAAACTGAACCAAACCCTTTTACAAGGTATGTAGTGTTATTTCCAAGGATAATGTTTAAACCAGTCTCCCTTTCAACCAAATTAGAGAGGACTTCTTTATAACAAAGAAGTGCCTAGAGGCACCACTATCCACTAACCAACTATCTAAAGAATCTGGAGAAGCACTAGACAAAGCTGAAATCATAAAGTACTCAGATTGAGAAGCAACAACATTATTTTCATACCTTGTATTTTGTATCTCTTTTGAGGACGAGGCTCTTGATCACTATCACTACGAGCATTGCTTCTTCCTTCATAATTCCTTTTTTTTTTCGATCAGGAGATTGATTATTGTAGTTGCTGCTCTTCCTTTGATTATAAGAGGACAATCTCGAGCATAGTGCCCATGCTTGTGACAGTTAAAACATTCAACATTCCTCATGCTTTTCTTGAAAAACTTGGGTTTGAACTTTGGCTTAGAAGATTTTCCCTTTCCTTTCTTCTCCTTTGCTTGTGCAACGAAGGCAAATGGTTCTCCTTTTTCATGTCTCTAAATTCTGCGCCTGGAAATCATCCTTGATTCTCCCTACTTGCATCTTCCAATCAATTCATCAAAAGTTGGCAGAACATTGTTATTGCTGATAATAGTAATGAATACTTTCCAAGTTGTAGGAAGTCCATCAAGGGCTGTGTGTACCAACTCCCTATAAGATAGGGGCTCGCCAATAGACAAAATTTGTTCCTTGAGCTCAATAATCCTTATAAAATAAGATTGAATAGATTCTCACTTATTTAATTTGATATCTTTGAGTTGTTTCTTCAGGTCAAGAACATGATTTAGATTTTGGATTTCAAACATCCAACAATCTTGTCATACATTTCCTTATATGTCTTTAGTTCGGAGATACATGTAAGAAGATGGTCTTTCAAAGAATCAATGATAATTTTGCGGGCTTTGATCTCACCTTTCTTGTATATTGCTTTAGCAGCAGCAAGGGCATTCTTAAGAGGCTGGGGTACACCTCCTTGGACATACTATAGAACATCTTCTCCATCCAAGTTTCCAAGAAACATAATTTGAAGCCCTTGTCAATTTCTTGTTGCCCTTGAAGAACGATGTAGCCATATGAACTGATCTACTGTTGTATTTTGAGCAACAAATAAGGTCTTTAAACGGATAATTGCCTTAAGCTTACTGTTGTTGAGCTTATCTTCACCACAACTTTGATACATAATTAGAGTACAAAACCCCTTTTACAAACAACAGTAGTAACAACCCTTTTTAATATGACAACTTCAAAATACCACCACAAGCCTCCAAAGGCTTCCAAAGCAAGAGCAATAGACACAACTGCCTGAACAAAGTGCACAAGTACGAGAGTTAAATACTGAGAGCAATATTCTCCAAATGCAAGATCAAAATGCTATTGAAGCGAGGACAATGTACTAGCAATCAAACTCTGGCGCGAAAGCAATATCAAGAATAAAATATATTTGGAGCAAGATCAATACAAGAGCTAAATACTTGTGGTGTGAGAGAAACACCTACTGCAATAATACTTCTTTGGAGCGAGAGCATTAACAACAACAAATAACAAAATCAGATACCATTGGTGCAAGAGCTAAATTAGAGTTCTAAGATCTGTCAATAGATATGCCAAACGATAGATCTGCTAGAAAATAGATTTGCCAAACAATAGATCTGCCAATGATGATAAGGGATCTGCAAATCTGCAATAGATCTTCTATTGATAATAAGAGATCTGCTATTGATAATAAGAGATCTACCAATGATGATAGGAGATCTACAAATTTGCAATAGATCTACCACTGATAATAAGAGATTTGCCAATGATGATAAAAGATCTGCAAATATGCAATAGTTTTGCTACTGATAATAAGAGAGCTAAATTATTGATGCGAGGGCTTGATCATCAATGCCAGAGCTAGATCACCAAAGTGAGAGAGAGAGAACTCAGTGTGTTGCAAATGAAGGCTTCTCCTCAATATATAGGAATCTTTGAGGCAAAATTCCTTCCTCAAATTAAGTGTTTTGGAAGCTCCTAGAGTGATCCATTCGAATTAGATAACTTAAGTGATTTTATTTGCACATGTCTAATTGAGTCACTTATGTGGTTTTATTTTGCACATGTCTAATTACTTTATAAAATATTTTTGAAATAACTTTTTCTCTTATGAAAAATAATTTGCTCTTGAGAAATAATTCGCTTCAAGGGTGAAAGGGGTTAACCACATAAAGTGATTTCTAGGGAAATTTCTCCCTAGTTGCTAAAAATTTCACAATGTCTCCTCTTTACCTCCCTTCTGGGGCTCAATCAACCTTTTCAAGCCTCACGAGGGGCTACTTTTCCATATCATAGTATACACATTAATTTACTACCATCTAAATCGATGCTAGGTAGCATGAAGGTTAGGATACCCCTACTGTACTACTCCCCATGTTGACAGAGTAGGTTTCTATCAGTTGTCTTCCCTTGACCTGTATGTTAGGAGAGCTAAGTTCCCTCATTTGTGTGCTACCCCAAGGTCATACATGTAGCCTTCCTTTGTCTTGGTTACTCCTTGGAGAATATTATCTGCGAATGTATTGATCGTTTCATGGTACTAGATGACAATGTTGGTGAGCTTGCATCTTAGTCCCCTCACTTGCCCTCTTGCAAGCCTTGATGTCTTCCCCCTCTTTTGTTCAGTATTAATATTTATAGTTTCCAGTATTTTTATTCAACTAGCACATCTTATTGTCTCTTAGCTAGACACATAACACCTAATTCATATTTTGTTCTTAGCTCTTAATATCTTTTACTTTTAGAATTGTATTAGGAGATGCTTTGGTACTCCCATTTTGCATTGGCATTGGTTGTAGTATCATAGTTCTATTGACCAATTTTTTGTGGTCATTTGTTTGACATCAATAAAAATATCTTCTTACTTATTTGTGCCTCTCTTTTCTGCTTTCATTTCCTATAACCAACCTATAAGTGAATGTTAATTTTAGGTATGTTCTATGCTGAGAGAAAATTTACTTCAATTTTCCATATAAGCTCAATATCAATTCCAGATTAGCAATCACATTTAACATGATAGTAAAATGCAGATAGAACAAAATCATAAATCGCAAAAAACAAGCCAAGACAAGAGGACACAAGATGTGGCGCGAACCAGGGACAAACCCCAATGTGGGGAAGTCCTTGATCAATTCTTCTTATGTTCTTCAATAGTTCAGCAAAGAGAAAGAGATAGTACATATGCATCATAAGTCAACATTTTGACTTGTCATAATAAGAGCAGAGATCTTCTCTATGAAGATGACACATGAGGTAGCTGATCTGAACTCAGGTGAAGGCAAACTGCTTCAAGTGATCCTCCAAGGTGGTTCCATCACCATATTGCACCCATCACTGTGTTGCATCTCATCATCATGCTGCACCTCAACATCATGCTGCACCCATCACTGTGCTGCACCCAATCACTGAGCTACGCTTATCATTGTTCTGCTCACATCACAGAGCTACACCCAGTCATTACTATGTTGCATCTGTCACGCTGCACTTATCATTATGTTGTACCCAACATACTTATGATGCACTTCATTACACTATGCTACACTTATCATTATGTTGCACTATGCTGCACCCATCATGCTTATGCTGCACTTATCATTACGCAACACTATGCTGCACTTTCACTGTGTTGCACTCATCATCACTATGCTGCACTAGGCTGTACCCTTCATTGCACTATGCTGCACCCATCATACACTCAATGCATACTGCAATACATCATCATCATGTTGCTGCACCCATCATCATCATGCTGTTGTAATACTTATGCTGCACTTCATGTTGTTGACATCATAGTTTCCTTTATTATCATAACAATCATTGTCATTACTGCTTCCTTGTCTTGCACCACTTGACATATCTAAAAACCCTCATCACTGTTATGATATCGAAACTACTACAGAGATATCATTTTGGATCTCCTTCATTGTGAATATGTTGAGACTCTAGTAATACTGCTTCTTCTCCTTATGCCGAGACAGTGGGATTGTGACTGTCTTATTATGAGATCACCGAGATGCATACGTCAGGTCTGAATCTCACTATGATATATTCAAGATTCTATCACAATTATGCAGAGACTATTAGGGCTAGTGTAGGATTTGGAGATCCCTTTCTTCCATCATAAGATGATCATCGTGCTTCCTTTCGTTGAGATATGCACCACCAAGGAGGAAAGCACTACCCTCTATATCACTGTGATCATCATTGATACTTTATGTAATTTATCAATGTGATGATCATCCTCTATTAGGACAATGTTTATATAGCTCCTTCCTTGACAACGAAGAGCCCTCATTATTATCTACGGACTGGGGTATATCCTCTCATTAGGACTGTGTATGGAAGCCTTTCTAGAACAACCTTTCTAGAACAACGAATAGGTCTCTTATAGACTAGCGTTTAGGCTTCTCCTGCTGCGTTGAGGAGGCCTCCTTCATAAGGTCATGACTGTGTTAGGATCTAGGGCATCCTCTAGGGCAACGTAACATCTTATGGTCTCTCCTCCCTCCAAAACCCAAAGACAAGTGGAGAGGAAGAGATCACAAGAGGTGTGTCTGAAATGACTTGCAAGGCACCTCTATTTATACTAAAATATGGAGGACAAGTGGGGGTAATTTGGTCGCTGGCCGACCTTGACGAATTGTCACATTACACAAATAAATTCATATCTTTATGAATACTTGTCGAAATCAGATGATCTTTAGATCAATCCTACACCTCTCGATGAGAGGAATCGAAGAAAAATATCAGCTGCCATGAATAAGAAGACCCACATGGAGTTTGGCCCTAGTTCCCAATTTTAACTAGTGAATTTTTAGCTCTCTTTTGTCACGAGGGCATTCCCTTCCGTTTGATTCTTGGTTAGAACTCTAGCCAATGCTTGCTTTGGGGTTCCCAAGTGTCCTTTCTTCCTTGTAGGACCTCCTTATTGATTTTGTTTGGGATTTACTTGCTGTACATTTCCTTAACCCTTTATTGGTATAGAATCAGCGTTTTTGTTGCCTTAGACTAGTGGGCAATAACCTGGTTTCACAACCATGATCTCGCGAAAGGGTGGTCATTTTCAAGCAGGAAGGATGCCATTATGTCTTTCTGCATTCTAACCTGTTCCATGTATTTTTTTAGATGCTTGACCTTGAAAACTCATAGTGACATAACAAGACAGGAATCACAAACATCTGGAATAGGATGTTGATCATCCCCCATTCGCATCTTGTTGGAATTTCTAACTCTAACTAGTAGAAACCCTTCATGTACTTTTTTGATTTATTTCTGTCTACTTGTTCTGGTTAATTAACAAGTTATTTACCATGTAAATACTGAAAATAAATACAAGTACATGCTCAACACATTACAGATTATCATTTGAAGGAAACAAAACAAGCACACAAGTGACAACGTTGTTTTTGGACTGATATCCCTGGGAAAACCCAATGCGGGAAAACCGATGCAGCTATTTGAGGGTTTTATTATTATGGAGTTTCCGAATACAATCTGGGTGCCAAAACCGGTTCACCTAATAGAGAATAATCTCGGCAGTAGTACCTCTCAGTCGGAGACAAATGTTCCTGCTGAAACCCTGGATAAACACTCCAACGTCTCCCAGCTCCAATCTGGCCCTCTGCGTCACCCACGCTGGCCCTCTGAGGCACTGCACAACTCTTGGCTGGCTTTGCGTGAGCCCTGACTGGATCTACGTGAACCCCTGGCTGGTTTTGTGTCCCTCACTCTCGGCTATTGTGCTGATCCTCTTGGTGCTATCTCTACCTCTCCGTGTCTGTATTCACTGCCCTTCCGCTGCAACTCTGATCACTCTCTTGATTTCCTCAGCCAACCCAGCCCCAGAAAGTCGAAATCTTGATCAACTTGGTGTGTTCTTCAAGTAACCCTCAAGCCTCCTTATATACTTTTCTCGTTGACAAATCAATGACCGAGATTAAGTCCCTAATCAATGGTTAAGGGGACTAATCAATGGTTAAGATTAATTCTGGCTTGATCCATGACTTTTGGACTCTTCTAACACAATTTTATATTAATTCACATTAATATTTTATTTTCTCTAAGTTTAGACTTAGGGACTTCATTAAAAATATCAATTATTTTAATATCTCTCAAATTGTTTAGAATCTGCCCAATCCATTTCTGGGTATTGGAGATCTCATGTGCTTTAGCCTCTCCACCAATTTTTGTGGCTAGAGCACATCCGATGCTACCCCAAATCAACATTTCTGATGTCCCACTTGTTTTGTGGCAAGAAAGTTGCCTTCCAACCACCTTAAACCTTTTTTTGTTGCTCATATCTCCCAACTAAGCCTTTTGTTAAACCATTGACCAAGATATTTGTAATTTTGGATGATATTTAGAGGTTTCTTTCTGAAGTTCATTTGCAGCTAGTTGGTTTCCTTTTCGAGGGAAAACAATACTACCTTGGTTTTAGCCATGTTCACTTCCATTCCTACTTTCTTACAAAAAGTTTCCCATGCATGGAGATGTTGTGGTAGGTTGTGAAGTGTTCTTGCCAATGTTGCACGAAGCGGGAGCGAAGTGGAAGCGTTTTTTGGAAGCGGGGACGCCGAAGCGTTATTTTCCAAAAATCTAGGAAGCGAAGTGTCTGCGGAAGCGTTTGCTATATATATATATTTTATTTTTTATTTTTTTGCATTTATACTCAAAACAAACATCCCAAATACCAAATTAATTGTGAAGACATGAAAACATGCATATTTTTGCATAAATCAAGATAGATATGGCATCCATGATTCCATTGTAGTTACTAGTATGTACAAGTACAACAATCATCTATATTCTAATTTCTAGCTATTACAAACATACATCAAATTTTTAAGCATATTATAAAACATAAAACATTTAAGCATATTATAAAACATAAAACATAGAGCATATTATGATTTATCTAGCAAGTGAGCAACTGTCAACATTTGTCATGTCCAAAATTCAAATAATAATGTTTACAAAATATGTCACTTGGTCATCGCCAAGCCAAAAAGGTTCAAAATTCAAATTCACAAGTCTACAAGTCTAATGAGTAATCTATGACAAAAGGTAGTAGATTGTGAATATATCTACTAATCTCTCCTCCTTCCACCATGAATAGAACGTGGTGGTGGGCCTCCACGTGGTGGTAATGAAGAAGATGGTGCCTGTGGAAGTCGCGGCACTGAAATTGATGAAGAAGAACCCCCTGCTGTTGTTGTTGAACCATGGAACCTAGGAACCAAGGGACCAGATGGGGGTGGGGGTGCCATATCAACACGGTCATCATCATCCTGGAATCGCTCAAAAAATTCATGCAAAAAAAAAACACTAGTTAACAAAAAAATTAAAAACATGAATTAGAGAAATGCTTTATAAGGGAAAATTGGAAAATTCATACCACACTGGACATACCTGGATAAGAGCATCCTCTAATTGCTCTAATCGCAACACTCCATCCTCCAAATTGGGCTCCTCTGGATTCTTGTCGCAAATCAACAAGTCTTTATTAGACTTTGCATCTTCACAGTAATGGGACAACAATCGCAAGTTGTAGTGAACATAAACCAAGCTCTCTGCCCGGTCAACTTGTTCCTTTTAACACTGTGGATGAAAGAATAAGAGCTCCAACACCTCTCTGCAGAAGAAGTGTTTACCACCTGCGATAGCACCCGCAATGCCAAACTCTGTAGAAGTGGAGTACCCCCTCCATGCATGTTCCACCACTCGAGCAGAAAAAGTCTCTCGATCTTTAATTGCATGCATGCTCCCAAATGGACCAGTGTTGAGCGTATAGTTGCTCACCTGTCTCTGTACAAATGCAACCTCCTCCTCATCAGGGATTAATTTACTCAGTGCAGCCATATATTTTTTGTGAACCTCTTGATCTTGGTGTGGTTTTCTCCTGCTCCCCCCCCCCCCC